>JAUBNQ010000015.1:4322695-4339743 GCA_032353495.1 Ctenopoma kingsleyae | reverse complement strand
TGCACATGGGTTTAGCTGATATTAATTGAATCCATTTAATGTTGCATTAATTAACAGCTAGTAACAGAGGAGAAAACTTGAAGGTATTTTCAGAATCATTACATCTGATCCTCTGAAGACATTTCATCTCATAAAAATATCTTTCTATATTGAGATATTTCACTTTAATCTCTAGAGCTACATGGTTCAAGCTTATAATTATACCATCTCACAAGCGAGAAGGACTGAGGTTGTATGTGAGAATTTGCCTACTAACCTCCAACATAGCCACCAGCTCTGATTTTGAGATGCCCATCCTGTCACGGTCGCTGCTGTCAACGACATAGATGACTGCATCTGTGTTTGAGTAATAACACCTCCAGTAGGGTCTGTGGGGCAGAGAGAGGAACAGAAAGTTTGGAGGATGAAAAACCACAAAAGAGGCCAAGATGTGTGGGTGCACAGTTGACAGGAAAAACAACTGACGTCAGAGGGAAATTTGTTTACACAGTCCTAAGGCATACGCACTAAAACAGAGAGATTAAAGGAATATGAATACAAGTAAAGTGGATGATGAAGAGATAGGTTCATTTAGTTGTTGAAATATGTCTAATTTAATATAAAAAACTCAAACAGTAGCTTCACAACAGAGAAACAAGCTAAGTGCTTGTTCCAGACACATTCACAGCAGGGAGCTCAGCAGCACAGATGCCATCTGCCACTTCCACCAACCTGATACTTGTCTGTCCGCCAAGATCCCACACCTGGAACTTTAGGTTCTTATATGTGACTGTCTCAACGTTGAAGCCAATTGCTGCATAGAGAGAGAAACGGGTGAAGTGAGGGAAGGGAACATGAGCCCGATTATTATCGCCTCCTTATCCTAGTGTACATCATGATTTTCCTGCTGAGTGCTGCAATTATGATATGCACTGCAATACATGCAGACACAGCTATTTATTTCTTTGATTTCTATTCTCAGGTTATGAAATGTAGTTGAAATATATTGCATAAAAAGATTCAGCAGTATATTTCATTCACATCTTTAACTCTATGGTGTTCTGTCTTTATTGTAAATATGTTGATGATCCACAAAGATTCTCATGTGAGCTACAATCACAGCAAAAAAAACAAAACAGTGTCAAGACAAGTGTTGACACACCTCTGAATGTAAAACATGCAAATATTAAGCAATTACTGGTCAGTGCTGCAACATACTGAAGAGCATACGCAGGCTTTAACATGAGACTAGTATGAAAATACATACTGGGGATTGTGGTGACCACCTCTCCAACCTGCAGCCGGTACAAAATGGTTGTTTTTCCTGCACCATCCAAACCAAGGATCAAAATCCTCATTTCTCTAGTGCCAAACAGGCCTGAGAAGAGACTAGAAAAGAAACCACCTGGAAACCGACAAACAGGAAAATCATGGTAGTGAGCAGATAGCAAATGTCATTTTGATCATTAATCAACTAAAGCTGAAAACGTTTACGACTTTAAAACGTTAAAGTTTGGCTATGAAGGCATTTTACTTTAGTTTTCTACTTTAGCTTTCTTCTCAGACACAAGAAGAATGAGAATACAAAAATCAAAACATAAAGGTTCATTAACGGCTCACCAACTACGAGTTATTAAGACTGAGAGAAATGACAATGAGCTGATAAACACTTGAAGCTGTAGAAAAGCTGTAACTAGTTAAAACCCAACTCTGCTCTGGGTTTGCCCCAGTGGCCCCATTATCAGTCAGGTGGTTGAACAAGTTAGCCGAGGTTAGCATAGCTAGCTACACTAACCATAGCAAGATGGAATTAACTGATCAAGTTTTACGCTTCATCACGTGTGTCCTTGGTTTGAATACACAGATGATATTACATAACTAGCACAGCTTGAAAGGACAACGTTTAGGAGCTGTCCACACCAGAACACTACGGATGAAAAACATACGGTATGCACTGTAAATAGCTAACGACAGCTAGCTAGCTAGCTAGAAACAGTCGCACTCCGTCTTGAGTGAATGAGGCAGATAAAAAAAAAAAACAGAGACATACCGGCAACTAACTGGTCACACGCGTGTAGGTTATAGGTACAAAAATTATGTAAGTATTTTATCAAACGATACTTCAATTACTCACCCATTTCGATAAGACTGCTCTCCTGGTATCAGAAATCCAGAGGCAGGTTTGCTGGACGCAGACCTTCTTCCGTGTGGTTGACGTGTAACTGAACGTGTCACAGACTCGCTCTTGGATTTTGCTCCGCACTATTCGACACAATAAAAATGTCACACTTAACTACAATAAATGTATATTTACTGATAGCACACGTTAGAGATATTTACTACGTATACATGTAATACATTAAGAGTTTTATTCACACGAGTCTGGGTGCACTGCTTTATAAAAACATAGCTGTTTTAGTGGAAAGTGCGGCTTCTCTGTTTAAGCTGGAGTCCGTCGGTGTGGTGCAGGCTGCATTCAAGAAGCCAAAACAGATGCGCGTTCACAAATGATCAAGAGCTGTACTTGGTCGAAGCAATATGACAGTTACTAGTGAATAGCTTTGAATGCAGCTCGCATTAGACGAAGGAGTTGCCCTCTCTCAATAGCATCAAATTTATGATCAGCTCAGCCTAACAAGATATTAAAGCTAGATGTGAACACTGCTCCGCAAAACGTAAATCTGATGCAAAATACAACGGTTCTGAACTAATTAATATACTTCATAATGGGGGAATTGCACTGAGTTGTAATTATCAACGGATGGACCTGGTGCCTGTCGGCTGAAACATCATTTACAATCCGAGGTGAGACCGACGAGGCGGGACCGCCGACAGGATGGTGGAGCGGTCGGACCGAGCCCCCCTGCTGGACTGGGAGGAGGTTCCGTCCGCGGAGAAGCCCGCTGGTGCATCACCGGCGGCAGAACACGTCAAGGAGCGACTCTCGAGCCCCTCTAACAGCCGTTCTTTATCAGGATGCACGGCGCCGGGGTTTGGGTGGAGCAGCGGTCCGGGGGGTCCCACTCCCAGCAGGTCTTTCTCCACCATAGACGGCTGCAGCGCTTCGCCCGCGACCTCCAGCATCCCTGCGGGCACCGATGAAGGGCTGCGCCCTGACAAGGAGCAGCATCTCTCGGATTCAGCACCGAGGGAAGTGTCGCTGGAAGACAGGATGGTGAAATGGGAGGAAAAGGACCAGATTGTGTCGGTCTTTGTGGTCACATTCAACACCAGATCAGGTGAGGCATGTATGAAAAACCTGTCTCTGTGATATAATATAAAATATTTGTCGAAAAAGTCGAAGAGTTATGTTTGTAGTCAGAAAAGAAAGAATACATGAAGCCTGTTTAACCAAGAAGCCCAGAATGAAAAACGTATGTTTGTACCAAGCCTGCAGACCTTTCTCCTACAGGTGTGGCTTTTTCTGACCTGGACGGAAGGTCAGAGACACCATTCAAAGCCAAGTGATCTTCTAAACACAGAGGAGACTTAACAATATGTTAGATTAGGTTGAGGTTTATGATGGAAGACGATCAGCTGGTTGTTTTCTGCAGAGCAGGCCTGTGCATTTATAAGGAGGGGCATGGTGAAGCCAGGGTGAGCCCCTATGAAACAGTATTTAATCAGGTTATTTAAACAGAGGGATCATCAATTTTAGAATAGTACTATTTAATATTTCAAAATGTTAGAGGAAACCTGACTTGACTGCAACACAGGACGTTTCCTGCAGGGTGGTGCTGGACACGTGATGATGTTTGAGGCTGTCAGATGGACATGAGAGTTAGAGAACAAGGTGATGAACATGGTGCAATGATGCCTTTATTAAATACTTGTTCAGAACCCCAAATAAGGGCTTTGGAAAGGCCCTGATGTGAAGTCCAGGTGCATTAGATGAAGCAATTCCTATAATTCCTAATTCATAAACATGATTTATTGTATTTATTACACACAGTAAGATCCATTTGTGTGCATTTAAACAATTTGCCCCAAAAAACCTAACAAGAACAGACATATTTTGCAGTCGTGGTCTATTTTGTCTCATGAAGGTGTCCTTAGGTGTCAAGTAAGACATGCAATAAAGCTTCATATATCCAGGAGATCTGGAGCAGTGACACCAGGAGTCTATAATACTACTGTGCTAAAGTAATAAGAATACAATTCAGACAGATTGTACATAACTCAAAGCTAAGAATTTCCTAAAAATACTACACCGCAGTTTTTTTATGTACAGTAAAAAGCTTTGAACTGCAGGAGACTTTAAGCTCAATACTTAAAGTCAGTAACAGCTGTCAGAGTGGCAGTGGAGTATCTCTGGTGTAATCTCAGTGAGTGATGCAGACCTGCATTCTAACCAGTCGCCTCATATTTGACTGATACTCGTGGCTAATGATTAGATTGAAAACCACATTGGCTGAGTCACCTCTGTTTCTCCTGTCCTATCAGACTGTGTTTGCTCAGCTGCCACTCGAGCGTTAGCGCTCAACCGACACATAATGATTTCCAAAGAATCCAGTTGGCTGCTGGAATGAAATGAGACGATAATACAGTATATTTACTATGTGTCCCTTGCATGTGTGTGTGTGTGTGTTTTTATTATCTCTTTGTTGTGTGGGTGTGATAGGAAACATGCTGGAGTGGTGTCTGCCCAAAGACATGGACCTGGAGGGAGTGGAATTCAAAGCCATCGCCAGTGGTTCTCACCGAGTCAGCACAGACTTCATGTAAGTGTGTCTACACAGTGGATGAAGGTGATCATCTTTATAAACTGGAGGACACAAACAAGCTCATTTTGAGTATTAGGATGTGGCCCAATGTCTTCCTCCTGGCATGGCAGAATGAAATAAGCTGTTGCCTGGCAAAAAAAAAGAAAAAGAAAAAAAAAAGCACAGCCATCTGGCAGTGCCTTTGCTTCTCATGACTCACGGCTTCGTCTGTCTCCCTCTCTCTCCCATCCATCCACAGCTACTTCCGAAAGGGCTGCTACTTTGGCCTTGCCTGCTTTGCCAACATGGCAGTGGAGAGCACGGTGGAGAGGGGGGCGAGGATGAAGTCGGTAGGAATCCTGTCGCCTTCTTACACCCTGCTCTACCGTTATATGAGCTTCCTGGAGCACCAGGTCAGGTAAGAGGAGCTGGAAAGTGTTTTTTCATTACACATTAACCTGCTTTGTTTTCCTGATAGTGTGATGTAGATAATTATGAGCCCAAGATATTCATCTGACAAAAACATCTGTCACCTGTCTTTCTGTCATAATACATGATCTTCCTCAGCAGGTGTAATTTGCATAGTTGGAAATCATACGCTGACGCTGGTCAGATGACTTATTTTAGAATCAAATCATAGAATAATCAGATTAATTATTTGCTTGTTGATTTTTTTTTATTGAGGAATATGAGTCACATAAATGAAACAAGTTCAATTAGAAGACCTGGTCAGTAAAAGGTTAATAAACAGGATATAAAAAGGTATTTATCTGCCGAAATGGAAAATGTGAAATCACCTGAATGTAAGAATCAGTGCAGATTCTTTAGCATAGAATGAGTTTTAATATCTACGTAAGGAGCAGATCCTCTTTCACGTAGGCGGCCCTGCTGCTCACGTCAGAGAGGGAATTTTTTGTTTTCATGTTGAAATCTCAGCTTGATATATAGCTCCGCTTAGATGAAGAAGAAGAAGAAGAAACAAAAAGAAAATAAGTCTGTCACCTCACCTTCTTTCTTTCTCCTTGAACTCAAAAAGATCACTTTCTCTCCCATTTTGTCTTTCTAACTCCCTTGATCACTCGCAGCAACACTATGCCTCCATCATCTTTTGACCCTATCAGTGCATGTGCTTCTGTGGACAATGCTGTGTACTTTAATGTTACATCCCAAGTCTTGTCACATCCGTGTCACCCTTCCCCTTCAGTGACCATTTGAACACAGCTCTCTCTATATTCAGTGCCTCTTTCTCACTGCTTTCCCTGATCCTTCTTTCTTCCCCCTCCACAGTTCCCACAGGCTTCTCTTGGCCTACGGTCATGCAGCGGTCATGCTCCTTACTCATCATTCCCCACATAGCAGATCCCCATCTGCTGACTGATATGCCAGTCGTCTGTTTCTAATAGAAAGGGCTCACTGTTGGTCACGAGGTGATTAATATATTCAGGAATTTCTGTATACATTGCCTCATTTTTTTCTCTCTCCCTCTCCTTGGTTTTGGTTCTGTTGGGGCAGCTTGGTTTGGTCTGTAATTCCAGTTTAATGTCTATATTTTACATGTTTGGGTGTCATTTTACCCCTTCCCCAGGCTTCAGCTTCAGTCCCCTGGCCACTACTCTCCCCTGGAGGCCTTCTATGAGGACAAGAGAGCACTCCTACCCCCCAGTGGTGACGGTGTTGTCACTGCATGTCCAGCTAACGCCTGGGGAGCTGCGATCAACCACAGCATGCACCCTGAGATGAAGGTAGGAGAGATTTTTCCATTTCATCTAAGTCAGCTGGTATCTATGGCCGGAAGTGTTTCTCACTCTGTATTACTCACTAACCTTTATATATATGTGTGTTTGTGTGTGTGTGTGAACACCTGTGGACCAGATCACCCACCCTGCAGGCTGTATGTCACAGTTCATCCGTTTCTTTGGGGAGCAGATCATGGTGCTGTGGAAACTAGCTCTCCTCCGCAGACGCATCCTCATCTTCTCCCCTCCACCTGTGGGTGTGGTGTGCTACAGGGGTGAGAAACAGGAATTTATTGACAGAAATTGTTTGACATTTTGATACTCATGCATATTGGCTGTCTCAGTCTCTCATTCTGTGTCATTTACCTAATAATTATATGAGGGATGTACTTCTGCAGTTATATCTTTTCCAGCTGGAGCAGTGTTGGACAGCCCACATGTCATGCACACATTCACATCCTGTGTTCCTGTTTTTCTCCCACACTTGTGTTTCATTTTTTCCAATTTGGCCCTCCACCCCCTCTTCCCTCTTAGTGTACTGCTGCTGTTGCCTGGCAAACATCTCCATCCCTGGGGTCGGTGTGGCTGTGCCCGAGTTCCGCCCTTTCTTCTATGTTAACGTGGCCGATATCAGTGCCCTGGAGAATGAGCTCTCCTACGTAGCATGTAAGTGGATGCTATAAAAATGTTAATGAAGGACTTGGTTTGTTATACATCTTTTGAAAATTTGACTGGAATCATGTAAAATGTTAGAGTCTGTGTGCATTTTGTGTTCAGGTACTACTGAGAAGATCTTTGAGGAGAAGAAGGATCTATATGATGTATATGTAGACAATCAAAATGTAAAGACCTACAGAGAAGGCCTGAAGCCTTTGCTCCGCCTCAGCACTGCAGATAGAGAGAAATATCGCAAACTCACTGAACAGAGGTAGGTACAACAACATAGAACACAGGTGTCAAACTCAAGGGCCACGGGCCAAGAAAAAAAACCTTAAATCTAAGAAAAAAAAGTTTTTAGAAGGTTTGTCTGACATACATAAACACTAATAATTATTACCAAAACCAACACAAGCATAATAATTAAATTCAGATATAGCACTTTACAGAACCGCATCAACATATGATAATTTTGTCACTATCACTGATTCTTTTGAATTTCTTCCTGTTCTTGTTGGTTTCTTTGTTTAATCCTGCGGGAAATTCCAGACATTTAGCATCACCATTTTGGTCCAAACTGAAATCTCAACAACTGCTGAATTGAATGAATTTCTGTGAAATTTGGTGCAGTCACCCTCGTACCCCACAGGAGAAATGAGATTATGAGTAAACACCTGCAAAACTAATAGATTTCCAACAGCCTCAGTTGTGTGTAAGGGTTTGTTACTTTACTAACACAGTAGATAAAAGAACCACTTTGTCTAATCACAACCTCACAGAGCACTATGCCTTTTTTTTTCAGACTTAGCGGTTTCCTTCCAAAGACACCTGCATAATTGCAAAGTTAAACCACCACAAGTACATATTGCATATGCTGGTATAAATATTGGTATAAGGAGTCCTGTAGAAACAGATAGAAATTAAGTGTGTGTCTGTGTGTGTAGGCAGATGTTGCTGTACTCCCAAGAGGAGAATGGAGACTGTGTGTCTAGTGAAGAGGATCTTTTTATTCTGTAAGTACATGATTTATTTAACTATGTTACTGCTACTGTTCAGGATATAGACATGCAGTAGAGTTAATCAAGAATATGGGGGAAAGAAAACAACACAATGATTTAAAAAAAAATCAAATACACAAATGGTCTCACCTGCCTTCTCAATCTTAACTTACCCAGGTTTTTCCTGGAGCAGAACAATAGAATTTTCCAAACCCTTAGCGAGGTGGCGGGAAGCTCTGATCCCACTCTTACCCAGGAAAGTGTGAGGGCTATGGGTCTGGATCCCCATGGCGACAGGCTCTTTCTGCTCCACCTGCTGGAGATTTATGGCTACGACACCCTGCTGGTGTCAGAGCAGCTCTGCTGCAGCTGAGAGACAACAGACAGCCTTCGTCTTTCACCACTGCTGGTATCAAAAGGGGGCTGATTTGCCTTTAAGCCAACTCCGAGTGCTGCACTACCGGCTTCTTGGAGTCTGCAGCACTGTTTGAGCCTTTAGAAACATCTCTGAAGTTTTTTTTTTCTTCATATCTCTGTTCATCTTCTCTTCACCGTGATTCTGCTCCCTCACCTGGTGGCAAGGGCAGAAAAAAACGTCAACTCTACTGTTATGAACAAGAGCAATGTGGTCACCTGCACGTGAGATGGATTACTCACCCTTGGCTGACTGAAAACGATTCTCTGGGTTGGATACAGCTGCAGTATTTCAATACCTAGCTGTGTTTGAACACATAATAATTGCAGGAATAATTCTTCATGGGGGACATTCAGTAATGGGACATGGCAGAAGACTTCTCCCAAGATGAAACTAGTGGTTTGGTGATTAATGTATGAAAGTGAAAGAGAGGTAGCCTTTCTGTAAATAATCCTCATTTTTTCTTTTATGTACAGTGCGTCTGGATAAGTGTGTTAAGGGTTCAACTCTCTGCAAATGTTGCTTTTCTTGTATCACGTGCTGGATTTAAACATCCCATTTTTATGCCTCTACGTCCAAATCAGGGTCGCATTTCATGAACTGTGTCATTACTAGCAGGTAAAGTTGCCTTTGTCTCCAAGAGCCTTGTCTGCTACCACCGCTGTTTAAGTAGGAAACAGCTGCTTGGTGGATTTGACCTGTTATTTACTGTTGAGAGTAAAAACAATCATTTTTTGGGCTGAGGTCAAACCACACGCTGTGACAGACTGGTTACTCTGCATTTCACTCTGTGACCGTTGGGACTGACTCCAGCTCCTTCATGATCCTAACCAGGAGGTTGAAGCTGTAAAGATAACAGATGGGTGACACCCGGTGAAGCCTGATTTTCAGCTGTTGTATAAAGAAAAGACTTGAACACCTGGGAGTAAATTAAAGTTTTTGGTTTTTTTCATGATTCAGATACATAAACTTGATTATGTTAACAACTTACATCCCCAGAATCAATCTCAGAGATTGAGTTTAGACAATATTCTCTATCATATAAGCTCTGTATAATTTTGAGGCAGACACTAGCAGCATATACTGTATGATGTTTATCAGCTATAAAAAGACTTTCAGTTTTTTTCAGAAGACCTTAAGAACAACTGAATGGCTTATTTACTGTGCTTAGATTTAATGGCATATACATAAGCAAATAACTGCCTAGTTACACATTCAGCAGACAGAGAAACATTAGTATTATGTTTTTAGTCCTGGATGGAAATGAAAACTATTGATGCTGGAAATACGGTTGACAGGAGTAGCAAGATTGGCGGGCAAGTGGTCACGATACCATAAGCAGCATTGATGACTGTCCCCTTGGACAGACATTTTCAGATTATTGTCAGTCTACGTACCTCCATAGAGCTGGTCTGGTTTTTGTTGGTGTCAGTGTTTCGTTTCTTTTTGAGCAACCAACACATCATTCCTATAAGAGCAAATTTAACTTCATAGAATAAGAAATGTATATGGAAGTAACTCTCTTCAAGTCAGTCTTCATGTTATTTTGCTGTATACTACACAGTAAGATGAGCACTGTACCATAAACCTTGTCACGTTTTATATCACAGTGATCATCCAT
Source organism: Ctenopoma kingsleyae (assembly GCA_032353495.1). Classification (NCBI taxonomy): domain Eukaryota; kingdom Metazoa; phylum Chordata; class Actinopteri; order Anabantiformes; family Anabantidae; genus Ctenopoma; species Ctenopoma kingsleyae. The sequence goes on along the minus strand of JAUBNQ010000015.1, from coordinate 4,329,634 downwards.
TTCATTTTTTTACACTGTTTTAATTTAATGTTTGTGTTTTTTAAGCTGTAAATTGATTTGAATGGAAATATTGAATTGTTGAAATGACCTGTGAAGAAATGGGATCAGCTGAATGTGTTTTATAAGCCAAATTTGATCCCATTGAGATTCTGTGTATCACTGAAACTGTGTTCAACTATCTGCTGTACAGAAACAACTTTAAGCATATTTTCACACTACATCACAGCACCTTAGGCAACCTGTACAGAGCTGACGCTAACATGTCTGTAGTTGAAAGGGATAGACCAACTCATGTTAAAACACCTTTATTTATTTTACTGTAAACCATTTCACAAATAAAGTGCACAGCCACTTGTAAGGAAAACAGTTCTCAGTCCAGATATTGTACATTAATTTATTCCTGAATTCCATTTCCAGATTCTTATTTATTACATGTATTGTCTTTACTGTAGGATTATTTTGGATGTTGTTTAATATTCACCAACATGCTTGTATGAGTATTTTTCATGGCTAACATTAGGTAGTGGTTTTCCTTGTGGCTTTTGATGACTTCCTCTCGATACATTTCTCTCCACCACCGGAATTACCATCAGTGCCACATTTAGAGCAGTTAGTGGTAATGCCATTGTGAATGCTGGCACCCTGCTCGTCACAGCTGAACAGACCATCACAGCACAAAAGAGAGCGTGGGTGGTCTTTGAGTTGATTAGAAGATTAGAAGCAGGGCCGACATTGGCGATTCTGAGGGAAATCCTTCACATTGCAGCCCAGAAGAGGTAAACTTGTCAGGGACTTCAGATCCTGGAAATGTGAGTGATGGATGCAGAGGTTGAAGATGTGCCATCTATTACACAATCAGTTCCAAAGTGGGACAGAAAATAAGTTTGCTCTCTGTCCTACTACATGCATTGGTGTCACTTTATTTTTTACCACCGTGTGGCAAAACTAACCAAAACGTTTTCTTCCATAAATGTTTAGAATTACAATACACATCGAGAGGAAATACAGAGTAAACCAGTAGATGAAAGAACAAATGCAGATATTTTCAGAGACTAAAAGAATTCACTGAATGGTTTCAGACAAATTCAAAGTAAGGAACCAGCTTTTGAAATGTTGATGTTCATCCCTAAAACACTAAAATCCTGTGGCAAGAACCAATTAAGCTGTTCTTCACATTTGTCTTTCCAATACCCATCATGTTGGTTTGTCCTTTTATTTGATATCTGCAATGTACATACACACGTCTTTAGAGATCCATTAATTATACACTATACGCCCGGTCCAAAGTTAAATTATTTTCCTTTGCTGACTGAACATAATCACTTCACATAAAGCTAAACAACAGGTTTGTAAAAAACAAAGTAATCAGGTTTCACGTTTAACATATTGTCTCCTGTTTTGCCTTTAACCAACTCTAAAGACCTACACTGAATTTCCTTCCGAATCTGTGCTGTTGATTACACAACATTTTAGCAGTTTTTCCCCTTTTTCCACATGACTGCATGAAGACAGATGGTGACCATTGCCCTACATGTCTACACACAGAAACACAGAAAAGTCTGTGGCAGCATTACTCTGTGTTTAAAGTTAAAATTGCTTACAAATTAATGCAAACATAATACAGCATATTGCATTGTTACATTATTCACATTTTATGGGGCCTACCTGTAGAGCATTGTAGACAACTGGTGGCTCACTCATGCTGACAGACCACACTTGTTGCCAGGTCTAACGTTGTCACCATATTGTGAAAACCACTCGTTACACTGTTACTGGGCACTGGAGAGGTTTCCAACTATGGCACAACACACAATAAAACCTTTAAATAAATAACCACTGCCTTCTTCCAAGCTTGTTATTGTGACTCCAGTTGATGCAATTAAATTAAAATGGATGTGCAGTATTTAGATACGTTTGTAAAATAGGAAAACATGTGGAAGTTTATATGTACTTCTGCATACCAGTAATGGCAATATCATTTCTATAGATGAAAGTGTAACTGTTTTCATAACTTTCAGAAAACCAGGCTCACCTCCAGCATTGTTCTGTTCTTGCTCTCCCGTCTGTCCCCTGTCTGACCAGTCAGGACGGAGTAGCAGGATTTACACACTTTGTTCAGCTTGTTACCGTCGTACTCTAAAGCCACTTTGTTGTCTGAACATTTCCCACACACCACCTGGGGAGCAGAGAAACCATCACTGTCATTTTATCCTAAAATGATGCGTCTGCCACAAAGCCACTGCATCACTCACAAAGCCACAGGCTCGGCAGTGATGACGTCTTCTTGTGAATGTGCTGAAAGACTCCTGGCATTTCATACACATGGTCACTTCGTTGTCCCTGATCCAACGAGGGGCTCGTCGACCAAGTTCCTCTGCCTGTAATAACATTTGCAAGCAGCACTTTATAGAAATACACACATCCCTCCTCTGGTCCTACTTTATGCAACATTTGTTTTTAATCAAACTTACTGGTTCTTCTACATTGAGTTCTTTGGAAGCCAGTTTGAAGGTTTCATTTCTCTTCTGAAACTCCTCAATAGCTCCTTGAATCACCTGGAGTAACGGCAGATAAAATCAAATTGAGACCATTTTCCTCATTTATGTAATATTTAATGTGCTGCAACAAACATTAAATAAAACTACCGTTGTACCTTTATCCATTCATCTCTGTCTTGTTCAGAGCTTAAAAAGAAAAAAATATATAAGTATTATATTGTATAGTATTAGGCATTATACATAGAGCCCTTACACAGTGCACACACCTGGTCTGTAGCTCAAGGGTCTTTTCCTTTCCAGAGACCTGGAAGGTGTATGGATGACCTTCATTGGTGGTCTGCTGTACCTGCATGCCATCAACTCCGATCCTGCACCGGACAGTAAAGCGCTGCCCAATTAGGCTGAACTTAGGAGTACAGCACAGCAAAAAGTTGTTGAACTGTGGAAGAAAATGTTCGCATAATAATTTCCAAGATTTCTTTTACGAACTCCAATTCATTTAAGATTTACATTTTAAAGTGCTCTTAACTAGAGTGCTTAAGCCAAAAGCTGTTTAAAATTTGGTTTTCCTATGACAGAAGGTAAAAGGAAATGCGAGTGATATAAAAGGTTCTGAATGAATATGCTTTATTGTCTCAGAAAAAAATAAAATAAATAAATCACTGTTCTAACCAGGAATAGGTGTCTCTCCATAGCAGATGTGTTCCTGGCAGCGAGCTTAAGCAGGCGGCCCTCTCTGAGAAACTCGTTGGTCGGGTTGACCACTTCCTCGTCTCCAACCATCTCATAGATCTCCAGCAGCCGCTTCAGCTTCTCCTAAAAGAAAAGAAAGAAGGGGAAAAAACAATGAAACTGATCCGCAGAGAGGAATAGCATGATAGTTATTGCTCTCACAACCATATCAGGACCAGTTTTGAAATATTATACAATATAATAAAATCTAGAAAAACTATGTTACATAATGGTAACTTACAGCTTTGTGGATGGCACTGTTTGAGTGGGTGGCTGCCATGGAAATATTCTGCAAGGATTCTGTGGAAGAAAACAAATTGAGACACACTAGAGACATGACCTTTCAGAGACAGAGGAGTGAGTGCACACTGTGATGAGATCAGTAGACTGAGATAAAGACACTGGTAAAGTCTACTTACTGTAAGCAAGTTTATAGTCTGGGTTATCTTCAGGCAGCTTCTTTAGGTAATCCCTCAGCAGCATCTCATAACGAGGAACTCTCTGAACCGGCTCCAGCATGTGGTGCTGTAGAGTGAGGCTGCCACACACGCCCTGACGCTAAACATGACACTACATACATTATGTTCTGCTCACACCTCTGTACTTTTAGGTGCATATGAATAACAACTGATGTTTTACCTCGATGTCCTGGATGATGTTTCTGAAAGCAGAGGAGCGTTCAGTCCATGTCCTCACCAGCACCATGGCCTCATCAAAATTCCTGACATAGTCTGCGTACATCCTCAGGAAGGGTGCGTGTCGAAGCAAAACATTACCCAGGCCTGGGCTCTCATACCTATATTTGGTTAAAGTGGGAAAGTAAGAAGTGAGCGTCTACAGCTTTATGGTTAGGGAAGTCCTGAATGTTGTCAAGGTTTGTGATACGAACACCCACCAGTGGCTGATGCAGGTTTCCAGGTCAGGCAGCAGGAACTGGCTGTGAAAGGAGTAGATGGAGGAAATGTTGGAGAAGATATTTCTTATCACCTCAGGTGGAAACGAGCCTCGACCTGCCTCTTCTGTCAGGCGGGAGCAGAACACCTGTGGTGAGAACCACAGTATACCCCTTAGTTTTACAGTTATTGGTCTTCTACACAACATACAGCAATATGTCCATGGTAAGAAATAATATCTATGATCTTTCTATGCTTAGAAAAACTAAAGTCAAATCATTTTTATCAAAAGAACACTGGACACATGGAGGCAGCCACTGACCCGGTCCAACAGGTGGAGACGAGCCACATAGGCCCTCTCTGTCTGCAGGAGTTCGTTGGCTATCTTGTATAATTTCAGCTCTGCGTTCTCCTCATCTTTTGGCTCGCTTCCCCCACTCGCCTTCCTCATCTCCTCCTCGTTTTGTTCATCTCTAGTCTCCTTGTGAATCTGCCCATCATCTACAGTTGCCTGAATCCACTGGCAGGAAAAGCTGGAGCCATAACCTAAGGGTATCTTGCCTTCTTCCATTCTTTCTTTTACTTCCTTACCATTCACCACTAGATATTCTGTCCCCTGCACTGTGAGATTACATTTTCCTGGGGAATATTCTCTGCCTTTGGTTGATAGATGGGTTCCATCTGTTGTATGACTTCGGCTGTGGCTTGGTGGTGTTTTAATAGTGATGTCAGGATGATTGCAGTTGGGTGACTGCAGCAGTTTCACTGAATATTGTTCAGCCTTTTCAGTGGGAATCCTGTAAATAGAAAGTGTATTTATGCATGTGCTGAAATATTCTGTCAAAGTGCAAATATGGACCAAATAAATATCCTACCTGCTCTCATCCAAGTACACGATCAGATCAGGTACACTCAAAGATTTCCCCACTCTCTTTTCCTGTCCTTTCAGCTTGCTGCTTGAGATTCTATGCAGTCGTAGCCAAGATTTAGAGCTCTTTACAGGGGTGTAGCTGCCCATCCTCCCCTGAACAGGACTGGGGGTGCGCAGTTTTCCCGTTAGAGAGCTATGGTTTCTTGGTGACAACTTCCTAGAGCTGTGCTCTCCTTCCATCAAAGGGCTACAGTTCTGAGAGCCACTTTTGCCTGGACTTGGAGATCCCAAAAATTGACTGCTTGCAAGATCTGGACTCCTCTGAGTGTGAGCGGCAGGGCTGATATACACACCAGACACTCCATTTAACAAACTGCTCCCATCTCCTCTGACAGGACTAGGGGAGCCTAAGCAATTTTGTCCTGGACTGACACAGGAAAGAGAGCCTCCATAACCTCTGTTAGGACTGTGATCTTCCTCTGTTCCATTAGCATGAGGAGACAGTAATTTTCCTGTAGTGGGACTGTGGTCTTGATCTTGTCCTGCTTTCAGAGGGCTCTGGTAGGGAGCAGGTTTAGTAGGGCCTGCAAAGAGAAACAGCAGTAGTCAATGCCGGGCTTCTTTCATGAACTTCCTTAGTGTTTGCCTATGATCCACAGACCCTACTGCAAACACAGCCACAGTTACAGTCACTACTGAACCTTACTGAAACACGAAATATCCATTGATTTAATTGCAGCACTACAAGAAGTGGATACATCTAAATGTCCTGCAAAGTCACTGTGCAAAGGTCCCTAAAATCTTTCAATGTTGGAATTTTGGCTACAGTTTTTTAAATAACGTCAAAGCCCACACGTGCCTGTTTTTGCAGAGTTTTCATTTTTTTTGGCATTTTTCCTTTAGCTCTTCACCGACAATGAATATCAAAAACCAGCATGTGTGTTAGAGCTAAAGGGACCCAGTCATCAAAGTAAAGTACTACTGCACATTGAAGAAGGCATGGCCAAAATGTCTTCCTTATGTGACTCTCATACCAACATCCAGACTTTTTTCAGTTTACTTGAAAAATGGCAGTCTCTTAGTCAGCTAAGAAATTAAAGCTTTCCAATTCACATCCACTGGCTTTAGTAAAGTGTAACAGGTTTGCTGATCATGTGGGCACTTTCTCAACAGCATACAGGGCTACGTTCTCACTTCTGCTTATTTCTATATAGAGTCCAACATTTCCTACCCTTAAAAAAAACCCTAAATTGTTATTCCTCGTTATAACGCCATGTAACTTGTTTTTACACTTCATTTGATTAATCTGTACAGAAACCAAAGTGCATAATCACATAATTTAATTTGATTTACAGCACTTTAAAAGGTGTCTCAGGATATATTTTGATATTTGTTCCCTTTGGACAGAGCCAGTTTTGCCATTTCTTCCCAGTCTTCATGATAAATTATACTAATCCTCATTTATTTACATCTCCACATCCATCCACATTTATTTAGACCGATACAAAAATAAAATACAAAAGTGATATTGATCTTCTCATCCAACTCTCAGGAAGGAGAAAGTGTCTGAAAACATTAAGTGATTCCTTTAAAGAATTGTATTGTAGTATTTTTTAAACTGCATTCAAAAAGGTATATGGGTTAATACCTATCCTGACATTTGAAATGTAGCCTTTGTCTACATTTTTTTAAGTCCCTATTGGAAATATGTCAGTAGGATTTTCTTTTTCCTTTCCTTTCTGTTAATATTTTGTACTTTCTGTAAGTTGTTAGAGTGATGGGCTGTACAGTTGAACCCTGTATCCGACAGTACCATTGGCACAAACATGTTCATAAAAGATAGTTCTGTCTCAGTGGGAGAACTGAACAGAAAGACTGTGTGTGTGTGTGTGTGTGTGTGTGTGTGTGTGTGTGTGTGTGTGTGTGTGTGTGTGTGTGTGTGTGT
>JAUBNQ010000015.1:4288021-4298036 GCA_032353495.1 Ctenopoma kingsleyae | reverse complement strand
ATTTTCTCCTGATAAAAATGTTATGTCTCTGCTTGTCAGATTGTTGATTGGAAATCTGATGAACCAAGCAGAAAACGGGATTGGGGTTCTGATCTGTTCTTGATGCTGTTTGGATAGATGGCGGGTGCAATTTAAAAGATGTGTGTGTGTGTGTGTGTGTGTGTGCGTGTTTTGGATGATCAGTAAAAACAAGCAATCTGCAGAGGTTCTCTTTTACTTCAGTCATTTATGATGGATGTTTTTCTTGATTTTCTTATATTTTATGGACAAAATGATCAATCGATTATTCAATAGTAGAAGCAATTACAAATTAAAACCAAAATATTATAAATGATGACTGTTCTTATTATTATTCTACAGATTTACTAGTAGATGTATTTGGGCTTATGGGCTGCTGGCTGACGTTTAGCAGAAGCACCTAGCTTTATCTCTATGGTAACAAAAACTAAGGAAATCACAACCTGGTCATGTACTTGATAGTTTTGCACAAATTAAACAAACAAAGATATAATGTGTTTATGTGTGAGCTTTACTTAGCCAGGCTAGTTTCTTTAGGCCAAGAAAAGCTAACCATCTGCTAACTGTACCAAAGTGTCCAGACTACACACCCTTTGCTTCCAATGCATGGAAATTATGTGTGTGTGTGTGTGTGTGTGTGTGTGTGTGTGTGTGTGTGTGTGTGTGTGTGTGCGTGTGTGTGTGTGTGCGCGCACTGAGAGCAGTGCACTCACACCCATGTATGGAAGCTGGGTAGGGGGAAGGTGTGTGTGAGGTGGTGAGGCCTGCTTGATGTCACAGACCGGCTGCTGCCGGTGGGCATCCGGACTGGCAGCAGGTGATTAAAAGACAGAGAGCCGCATGGATGCACTCAACCGCGCAAAAGTGTAGCGTACTCATGCATGTAAGCATTTTGGGTCACCATGAAATGATACGTTATGACTACGGTGACTTTGATGTGGAAAGAACAGGACACATGCACCATTTGGCGACTACACACTGTACCTGCTCTGAACTGAATGTTTGGATTTTTCGGAAAATAAAGAACACGTTATTAAGCTGGTGAACTGTACTACAGATCCCTTGCATCACTTTATTGCTCCACTCCCTGCACAGTGTGGATACATTTTAGAAAGTACAGATGAAACCAATCACATGTAGCCAGACAACAAACTGTTTTAGCAAAATGACCAGGCCTTGTTCCTGGGCCTGCATTTGGACCTTTTATATTAAGTTTTGGCTGCTCTGAATGAAATTAAAAAGGTGTTGTAAACCTTTTGGCCAATGTATGCAATGTTCCAAATGCATTCGCAGAGATACCAGCTTTATGGAAAGGATGAATATTCACATAATTGTTGTATCTTGATTATATTTAATTTACCATATTATCCAAAGACCTAAAGATCCACTTGATATGGTTATTTCATCCATATTTATAAATTCATAAATCACAATTCTTTGTATAATATAATGTGTCAGGTAGTGGTTTCACCAAAGGTAAATTACTGAGAATTTCCTGAACACATCATAATTCAATAAGAAATGTAAGCAAGGCAGACATCTATTTGATGAACTGCTACTTTAAATGTCCACTTTTTCGAGGTCCGTGTTTCACTTCTTGCTTCTTGTTCCTGCAGTGCTCCGCAGCATTTCTCAATTCTCACTCATGTTTCCTTCCTGTTTGTCTGTTCCACTCTCTGATGTGTGCTGTATTATTATCACTACGAAGTGTTGAAAAGCTGGCAGGGGCTGAAAAGACGCTGGCATCACAAAGGTAGCGGCATCAGTAGCAGCGGGACTCAGCATTCGACATGCTGGAATGACATTTACATTTCAAAAGAAGCAGATGAAATGAACCGTGGCACTTTTACAATATTGCACCTCTTGTTCCACCACATCCTCTTTAACTCAGTCCCTCTCGCTCTCAGTGTCTCTGTCAGCCTTTCTGCCCCTCTAATATATAGATGTATTCTGTCAGTATCATTAGCTGATATCAGGTTTAACGGAAGAGCTGAAACTTTTTTTTTTGTTTTACTAAACGTTGTGATGTGTGAAAAGTAAATATGTAGCTTCAGTTGCAGCAGCAGCATAAAGATGTTTCCCTGTTTCTATGTGCTGAGCAGTTTCCTGGAAACAACATTTCAAATATGTTGTGGCAGCCTTCATTCAGAAGGTTTTAATAGTTCATTTCTCTCTGTTTTCTCTCTCCAGCTCAGCTTACGATGTTGTCTTAAGGCAAAAGGTCGCGGTGAAGAAACTGTCCAGGCCTTTTCAGTCTCTGATCCACAGCCGCCGCTCGTACCGGGAACTCAGGCTGCTCAAGCACATGAAACACGAGAATGTTAGTGCTCCTTATAAAAATATCCAGAGACAGACACATGCAGCTCTCTTACATGTCTCCGTTATTGTTATTGATCAGCCCTGCTTGTCTCTGTCTCTGCAGGTAATAGGGCTGCTGGACGTCTTCACACCTGCTGCAGCATTAGAAGACTTCAATGAACTGTAGGTCTATTGTCACTGGATGTTTACTACCTGTCTACTTTTCACCAGAAACAATGATTCTGTTATTAAAGGTTATAGGGGGGGTAGGGGTGGTGATCCTGGAGGATTATAGGCTTGTAGAGATGTCTGGTTGCCATGGCAGCATGCTCTCCTCTAACTTTACTTATGCACTCTCTCTTTTCAAGCTACCTGGTGACTAACCTAATGGGTGCAGACCTCAATAATATCGTGAAATTTCAAAGGTTGTCGGACGAGCATGTACAGTTCTTAATTTACCAGCTCCTCCGTGGCCTCAAGGTAAATTCCTGCGATATGACAGACTTGCTGTGTGCCATAGTAAATGCAGAATGTATACAAATAGTTCTGAGTCATTTTTTGTTTAATCTACTCCAATACCTCTTCATTTACATTAACAGTCAATTATGTTAATTTAAACTGATTTTAATTGTAACACTAGTGATTATATAAAACTGGACATTGTTACAGTAGTTTTTTCATGCAGTTCAACTGCCAGCAGAACACACAAAAGAGAGACAGTTTTAATGATTTGTTCAGTATTTTGAGATAACTGTGTAGACATCTCTACTAACAAGATTTCGCACACACTCTAAATATGTGATGTTCAGGTGTTCAAGGCGACTCAGTGTGTGCGTATATTTCTCAAGATCAAAATATAACATCTATTTTTACCATGCTTGATACAAATGCAGAACTAGACCTTGGAAACCGCAGTATACACAGAACAAATATTTAACATTTACGTTTTACTTAAATTGACGTTCTCTTATTCTGTTTGAATTGTGTCTGGTATTTGCCGGTTAACACTGGATCAGTTCAGCCTGTCCACTCAGTCTGGTTACCATGGGACAGACAAAAGCAGTCTCTCTTTAGTCAGGGGCCAATATGGTGAACTGCACTGTTGACCCCTGTCCCCCTTTATGTCCTCTATCTTTCTCTTCTTTCCTCTGTCCTCCCCCCCATCGCCTGTCGAACAGTACATCCATTCAGCAGGATTGATCCACAGAGTGAGTGTCTTCTTTTTGCCCTTCTTGCCATTTTGACTACCAACTCTGAAATTGTGGCCGTACTAATTTAACATAAAAAATAAATCTCCGTTAACCTCTAAAATACAACTCTCCCCTTGCATTTCCCCTAAAGTAGCTCTAAGGGTGTAAAGTATCTCTTATAGTATAGTATAGTCATCTTATCTGTTCACTGAAGATATGTGATATATAGACTCTGTGTAAATCCAGTGGAAATAGCCAGAAATGGATATTAAACTGAGTCTGATCCATCTCTTTCGCTGCAGATCATCTTTAATCTAATCATGTCTTTCCCAGGACCTCAAGCCAAGTAATGTGGCAGTAAATGAGGACTGTGAGCTGAGGGTAAGACTGACTTTCAGTTTAATCCTGCATCTCCAACCTACAGTGTGAACCTCATCTCTTGGTAAACCTGTGCCTCTTCTACTAGATCCTTGACTTTGGCTTGGCTAGGCAGACAGATGATGAAATGACAGGGTATGTAGCGACTCGCTGGTATCGAGCGCCAGAGATAATGCTGAACTGGATGCACTACAATCAGAATGGTAAGATGGTGTCAAACTGTTGACATTTAATAAGTGTCTTTACGTAGCAAACTCATTAAGTATTAGTTGAATTAAACATCTGTTGTTTCTGTTTCAGTTGATATTTGGTCAGTGGGATGCATTATGGGAGAGCTGCTGAAGGGAAAAGTTCTTTTTCCTGGCACTGACTGTATCCTTTAACAGCATCGGGGTCCACCGCAATTTGCAGCTATTTTCCCCTCTTGTCATCAACCTGTCATTACTTTTGTAAAGTGCCCTGTGGAGGCAGATTTCTTGTGGATTTGCATCACAATCCCAGGCCTTTTCTGACAGGGAGGGGCATCAACAGAGAGACAAACAAGAGTTGAATGTGAGGAATAACAAAAGGCTGAATGTTTAAGAAGAGAGCTAAATTTGATTTAGTCATCTTTGTGTTTGTAAGACTTGAACAGTCTAGAAAAGATACGACTCTTAGGAGTGTTCAGCAAGTAGAGTTTGTGTCTTTGGCTGTATTCACACAGATGTTTGACTGTCATTAAAACAATGCAAGAGGCTGTATTAGTGAGGGTGTGCTGTTTCATGTAATGTAATGAAATATGATCTGGGAAGTCCACTTGGAGGAAGGGATTTAGTATTTAAAAGCTTTTTTAGGGGCCGAAGCACAGCACTGTGGTTTGTAATGCTCTGACAGGATATTGCGACTATAGAAAGTTATAACAGCAGCAACTATGATAACTGGGCAACAATAACATGGAGCAAATGGCAGAAATACATAATTCACATCACAGAGTTATGTGCCAGGAATGTGTATGTACTGTATTGGCCAACATAACTGATGCAGAAAGAGTTTAACCAGATTCAGCTTTTTTTGCAGCACAAGCTGAGTTTGTTCATGCAGAACATCTGTATGAACACAGGCCTAGTTGATTTCATATGTGACAAGATCATATGCTGGGCCACCATCATTTCACGTCTTACCAGCCCTTAACTCCTCCTGTCGAAAGATATCGACCAGCTGAAGAGAATCATGGAGGTGGTTGGGACTCCGACGCCCGAGCTGTTAAAGAAGATCTGCTCTGAACATGTAAGAGAGAGAAGAATGATATAAGGGAGGATTGGGATTGTGAAAAAGATCACTGAGATGTTGTTTTTGCTGACTCAGACAACCTTTTCTCATTAGATGAGTCATTCCACTGACTGACTGAAGAGTCGATATGTGTTGGGGTGTTGCGTGTTGGCGTGATTGATCACTGAGTGTTGACACCAAATGCTTGCATGCCATTTAACGCTGGTCTCTGTATGCAGGCACAGAAGTACATCCAGTCTCTGCCCTTCATGCCCCAGCAGGACCTGGAAAAGATCTTTAGAGGAGCAAATCCACTAGGTGAGTACTGCAGCACAGATTGAATTATTAATTACTGAAATTCAGTTGAAAAATTGAAAAGCCTTGAGAAGCTACTATGGCTCCAGTTGTTCTCTCCATGTCCAAACACGGAGAAAAATAGTTACAGGTTTGACCCCTTGGATTTAAACTTTTTTTCCAACCTCCTACGTATCCCAACCGTGTTTAACTAGTCTGTTTCTGTCCCTCTGCGTTAGCTGTTGATCTGTTGAAGCGTATGCTGGTTCTGGACTGTGATGGGAGGATCTCGGCCAGTGAAGCTCTGTCCCACACTTACTTCTCACAGTACCATGATCCAGACGACGAGCCAGAGGCCCCCCCTTACGATCAAACATTAGAGAGCAAAGACCGAACTCTAGAAGAATGGAAAGGTGAAGCTTTTCTTTGAAATTAAATGTCATTTTGAAATAGTTAACAGTAGATAGTGCAACAAAATACACAACAAATGTGATTGCAGTATGTGCATTTAAAACTGAGCTTAATCACAGTAGGAAATTGGCGATCATGAAGTTAAACCTGCATGGGTGTTACCACCCTCTACACCACCAGTGCAATGTGGCTTTTGAAAGATGCCATTTATAACATCACAGACATGATTACGTTTCACTTCAGCAAGGGGTTTTATGGTTTGCGAAACGTCCCAGAGCTGACATGAGTCATGGAAGATCATTTTGCACAGTTTGCATCCTAATTTTGAGTTTCACAATTGTTATAGCACTGAATAAATTTCTCAATCTTCATGTTAAATTGCTTTGTGTTGTGACAATGAAATGTCAAGTTAGTGCTTTTGCAATTTTACTATTTAAATTGACTTAAATAGTGGATTTTTTTTTCTTATTTCTCTCTTTTGTGTGTTTATAGAGTTGGTATTTGAAGAGGTGAACAGCTTCAAAGCATCCAGCAGCAAGACTGATAGCCTTCAGGTGGAGCAGTAAACCTGGTTGTGCGCCACCTCATCCTCTACCTGGAGATGGAGCACACACTCACTGAGTGGGAGAAGGACTGTTGCGGGATAACTCTGCCTTCTCCCGGCTCAGTGCGACACGGGATCAGATGCACATATTGCAGTTACAGGGAGCATTTTAGAATCAGCTAGCAGGACTATTCCGGTGCAGAAAGTTGCTTCCTCTTACGTTTCCACTCAGTGAGGGTAAAATGGGGAACTTGACTACATAAGAGATTGCCACGTGGAGTCATACAAGAGAGCAACTTTAAAGAACTGAACTGTGTTTACAGACTGATAGAACAGTATTTAAGCAAGAAAAATGCACACTGATTTCCAAAGCAACGCAATGCTGCCTAGACCCTCATTATAAGCAATCCGTGCTTATATAGGTATACGTATATGGAATTCATGTTTAATGGCTTGCAGCAATGCCACGTCATGTCAGAGCACAGCTTCAGCCTGCATACTACTGCATGATTTTTCTGCATTTTATTGTTACACCATATTAATGGTACAGTATTATAACCATTAAGACTGCTCGTTGTATCTGTCACGTTGGTTTTAAATCAGCCTGAGGGCCAGAGAGGGGGATTTTTTTTGTCTTTAGATTGTCCACATAGTAACAAATATAAAACAAAAGTAAATAAAAAACAGTTTTCCCTCAGATGAACATCATCCTCTCCTGCTTACAGGATCATAAACACCAACTGTGCTATCAGTTAGCAAGATAATGAATATATGCCAAAGCCAGAACAGAGTGGCTGTGCTACAGGTCTGTGTTTACAGTGGCACCTTGCTTTTCATATACAGTTTTCCATGATGGCTGTTGGCTTTGGCACTGCGTCCCCCCCAGGTTTCCAAAGTTCTCTGCTGTCCTTTACAGGCATGGTTTTTGTTTACAATATTTAAGATTGCAGGCATTTTGTAAACTGTTAGCAACAGTTTGCAGAAGGTGTGCAACACTGCTGGATAATAATATATTATAAATCTCGTAGCTCTGTCCAAGCAATGACTGGTCAAACATCCAGTCTGAGCCTTATTTGGCTGCTGGTAGCCAGGGAGCTTATTAAACAATTGCTCAGCTTCTTTTCAGTTTTTTTTTAATGATGATTTAATATTATAAAGAAAACTAACACATTCATCAGTGACCCTAATATTGAAGCAGTGTTCTTTACCTCGGTTGTGAGTATTTCAATGTTGCTACAGTTCATACGGTGTCTTAATGAAAGATTATTATACCCATAATCATGTTAAGGAGCATTCTCATGGGCAACATTTGTATAAGCAGCATGAGCTCAGTGCACATTCAGATAATTATGACAGTTGGCAGACTTCTTCTTGCAGCAGACTGGAGTTTTTGTTCTACTAAAATTTTGCTGAGGTAGAAATAATCTGCTTGTGTTAAACCACAATGTGCTGAGCCAATGAACCACAGGTTTTTACTAGGGTCAGTGAAAAGATCAACAGGTTAGAAAAGGACAAAGGAAATATTCTGATGTCTAGTTAATATGCCATTGAGAAATCATTTTTGAGGAACACAAGAAAGACAAACTGGTCTAAACTATATATTTGTTTCATACTGGAATGCTACATGTAGCCTTTTGTGTAAGTCTCCCATTAACACTGGATGCAATATGTTGAATTTAAAGTCCACGAGTCGAATCAGTTTGTCTCAGTCAAAGTGTGTTCGAGCTCTGAATGTTAAAGTGTTGTGTGCTTATGGTGACGTTGTACATGTGGTGGATTTGAGTAGTGATCTGCAAACCGAATGTATATGTATATTGTATGTTTGTTACAAGTTAGAGGCGTCTTATGAATACACACTGGCATGTGATTTTTGAAACAAGTTGAATGATTCATATCATTGACGGGTAACATGACAAATCTTAGCTTCAGCACAATAAATCATAATTTCTGTTTGTTTGTCTGACATCTTCTGTAATATTCACTCATTCTTATTAACAGTCGTTTCGGGATCTATTCAGCTCCTTTCACTTTTTGTACAATTATTTACAATTTATAAATTTAACATTATTATTTTAAAAAAAAAATGCTTTATTCCTTTCGATCTACACACAATAATGAGCAAGTGAAAAAAATGTATTTAATTAATTCATTAAAACCTGAAATCTCTCATTTACAAAGGTCTTCAGACACTTTACAGTCCCAACTGTGTTCAAGTGCATTTGTTTTTCTGTTTACTTTCTTTTTTTTTTGTCTAGAACTTGACTGGAGTCTACCTGTGGCAAGTTGAACTGACTGAACGTCAGGACGATAGTATGAAACCATTGCTAAAGCCTTGAGCTCCACCAGGGGCACAATGGCCTTGATTATTGTGAAATGGAAGAAGCGTAAAGCCAACAGGACTCTTCCTAGATTTGGCTGTCCCAGGTTCAGGCAGCTGACCAGCTTAGAGGCCACAGAAGTCCTCTGCTGAGATGGTAGAACCTGGTAAAAGATGAGTGCAGGCAAACAAAGGAGCTTTTACAAAGGACTGAATTATGATTTCTTGTGTAAATGAGAGATTTTATTTTATTTGTGCAAATATTTTTTACAAATATGTTTTTGCTTTGTCATTATGGATTATTGTGTGTAGATTGAAAGGCGAATGTTTTTTTTTTCTACATGTTAAAATAAATTCACAAAGCTGTAACTGACTTTCTGATGTGACCGTATGCTAAATGGTAAATGGGGGCAGGAATGTCCAGGTTTGGGTGAGACTTACAACAACAGGATGAATCTCAAGTCTTGGAGCGACGTGGAATATAAGATAGTCACTATAAAATATTCCACATCCTCCTCTTTTGAGTGAAATTGGTCCATCGTGCTGCTTCCTCACATATGTGTTTGCTGGCCAGCACTTGTCTGTGCATAATGCAGTGAAAGATCAGGTAGTAGAAAGATAAAAACTGTGAGCTTGTCATCACCCATATCGTGATGTTTATTGTTATAAAGAAATAATACAAACTTCTACTATTTTAGTTTTTTGTCCTGCACACACATAAATTAAACTCACTGTGAAGCTTTGGCGACCCCTAGTGGGGGTCAGGACCCCCCAGGTTGGGAATCAATGATTTAGACAACAGTGTGCTTCTAGTTTTTTGGCAACACTGTGGGAATGACTCTTTCTTCATTCTTCAATGAATCTATACTGTAATATGACATAGCACCATATTATATTACATTCCTACTATTCAATGCTGCCCGGCATAGTATATCCAATAGTATAGTATTATATATTACATCACAGCATAGGAAGAAACTATACTGAGGTCCACTTTATGTTATTTTTTACTTTGCTAGTAATTTTACTTTACTTCACTGTAACGTAGAGGGAGATATGCGACATCTTACTCTAGTAAACTAGTATTTTTTTCAAAATTTGTAGTAAATACTGTAGAAAATATTACACGTTTTGAAAAAAATTATATACTAGTTTACTAGAGTAAAAAGTGGAATATCTCCCTTTCCATTGCATTTTTACTCTAGTAAACTAGTATTTCTTTCTGGAGGAACCTTAGGGAGGCAGATGTTTTGTGGCCCCCTCCCCAAGTAGACACACCCACAAGCTGCCCTGGGCGACCAGGATCCGTGTGTATGT
>JAUBNQ010000015.1:4243848-4274893 GCA_032353495.1 Ctenopoma kingsleyae | reverse complement strand
TCTTCTTTTTCAGATGGACCCACCGATGTGGTCATTTCAGGACCTGATTCTCTTGAAATTGGGGTCACGGCAACTTTTACGTGCTCAGCTGAGTGCATTCCTTCCTGCAGCTTCACATGGACCCTGTACGACAAGACCATAACAGGCAGCTCAATCGACATCACCGTAAATGGCCACATTTCCAGAGAGTTCATTAGCTGCCAGGCTGAGAACACAGTCACCAGGACAAAGGCGACGGTCAATGAGACACTTAGTGTGTCAGGTAAGCTGCTGCTGGAGGTTGAGTTGGTTTCAATACAGTTTATAGCTGCTAGTAGTTAAAACTCAGTTCATGCTTTTCTCTTCAGATCCCCGCTGGTGTGGATGTTGAGACACTACTAACTACACTGCCCTACTTTGCAAATGTTCTGCACACAGACACATCTGGTAAACTTCTTATTAATGACATTTACTGTGCTCATGCATATGTTTGCTCAAGTGCTGTGTACTGTCAACTGTGATAGATTCGCACAACCTGACCAGGATGTTATTCCCTGCTTTTATGACAATGCATGCTGGGACAGCTTCCAACCTTTGTGTACTTGAGACTAAGTAGACAGGTATAAATAATGGATATGGTTCATGTGCGTGACTAATATTTTGGGTTTTATTTACACAAGACAAGACTCTAATTGTCTTTAATAATATATTGTCTTTCAATATGTATTATTACTTAATAAATAATGAATTGCAATTTTGTTGATTACCCAGGGCTAATTCATCTACTGTATGTGACACAACTTAGATTAACTGATGTAGAAATCAAACTATTTTTTTGTACCACTTGTTAATGAATTAACAGTCCACACACAAATAACAAAATACAGCTTTATTTGTAACTCTGCTTGCTGAAAACAAACCAAAATCTGTGATTGCAGCCCACTTGTATGGCAAACTTGCTTTAGTGTAACCACGTTTAACCAATGCAATGCCAGCTCTTTGTTTTTAGAATTGGCAGGAATACTCAACCCAGGTAGAGTACTCACAGAGACCATACCTTTACACTGCATTCAACATGAACTGGACGTTCACACTTTTGTTTCCTTCTGGTTGAGTTTATCCTAAGATGTTTGTAATCAGCAAAATTCACCAGATATCCATGTAAAAATGTTGATATATCCTGTATATGCACACACACATACATATGTATATATAGAATGTTCTTAAATTTATACTGCTGCTCTTGTTTTTTACGTCTCCATGAATAATGAATAATTACATTAACTGTTGCACAAGGAGGAGGGTTCTGCACGGGAAATCTGTTTGTTGTGAACTTTAATATGAAAAGTATAATCTGCCCTTAGGTCAGAAGCATAATCTACAATTTGTGAATTTCCAACTTGGAATAAACACAGTGTTATGAACAGAGAGAAAACAGTGAAGGCCTGTAACATTTTAATGGGCTGTTTTAAATGGAGAATTATTCAGAAATAGAATAAAACAAAATTGTTTAATCTTCTTTAAATTCAAAGAAGCACTCCATGTTGAAAACGTAAAACGTGCAGAAACCGAAGGTCAGACACAGTACTTCTTCTGTAAGGCTGTTACACATGATGCTTCCAGCTCAGCTTGATGAAGGAAGTCAAACAGTTCTTTGAGCACTGGAAAAAAGACAATACAGAAAATATTACCATGATGTGAGTGAAAAAGACAAGATGAAAGTGTGAATCACCTGCAATACTACAGCAGAGACATCACCTTTCTTCTCCGTTGATGACATGAACATGACCGCCATGTCAAAGCGCCTCACACCAGCCAGACTGCTGAGGACCTGCAGCGTTACAGTCGGCTGTTCATTCCTGGACAAAAGTTGAGGTTAATATAAACTGATGCACATTTATATCAGCAAAAATGTTTCTTTTATTTGTTAGAAGAACCAGCCATGGTCCAGAAATTTGAATTTTTAAAACTACTTACTTCATATAAAAATCATGCAGAGTCCTCAGGATCTGACTGAGGATGTCAGGTTCAAGTGAGTTATGGAAAATCTTTACATATGCGTCAGGCTTGATTTGCTGCAACAGAATAAACACAACAAGGTTGAGAACTCTGGCTATAACGAAATAATGCAGGTTAATCTTTACATTTACCAGTAAAAGCGTAAACAACCACATGTATTAACTTCTAAACCACTGCTCACCCTCAGATATCTGTAAATGACTTCAGGCTGGTTTCCGATCTTGCGAAGGTCTGCCTCCAGCTGGAAGCTGTTGGTGGGTGGAGGAGGTGGCTCAGGTGCTGTCGAGCAGGGGTTAGCAGACTGATGAGTGTTGTCCTCCTGTACCGGTTGTTTGGTCTGTCTGCTCGCAGGGAGTCTGGTGAACAGAAGCAGATTGTGTTTACTGGATGGAAATAATCAGCAGAAATTTCCTAAAAACAACACAACATTTAGTGGTTTCTGGGCATTTTAAAACTAACACAAAAAATAGAATAACTAACATGAAATGGAGAAGAACAAAATCAAATGTCTCAAATGGTTTTAACCAGTAAGAAAACTGAGCCACGTACTGCTCAGGTGTGTGTGAGGGGACGTCTGCTATCTCTTCTATTTTGATCATCTTGGCGCTGGGTGACGTTGACAGCGGAGAGGATTTGTCCTCAGCGTCCCTCAACGTCTCTTCGACAAAGGACTTGGACCCACCTGACTCCTCCTCAGGCACTGTCACCTTTCCACTGACTTCTTCGATGTCGATCCTCCTCAGAGGTTTCTGTACAGCATTTCATATTCACAAACAGACAACATTAGGCCCCAAGACTTCAGAAAAATAAAACTATGTCTCTCTTTATGAATTTAGATCTGATGAATAATTCTTGAGCAGATAAAACCCAGATCAATCTGCGCTGAGGTCTCTTCTGCCACATGCTGGTCAAATAATGCTACAACATGTCAACAACTTGTAGGTTACTTTCATTAATTTATCACCACTGCCACAGCCACCATGGAGACCAAAGCCACATTGTCATGATTATTCCAACATACAATTTACATAACGTAATTAAGTACATCTTTAAATTTAGCAGGTTTGTATTTTGCATTTTTATACTTTTTTCTGTCAATCTGCAAACTGATTTATTTCCATATAGCTCATAATAAAAAAAACTTTGTTGCTTTTGGCATAGCAAAACCCAGAAATATTGTTTTCAAGCACCGTTAAAAATGTGTTTATGTTGTGTTAAATGTGTTAAAAATTCACGCCAGCAAAAGCTTAATAATAAACATGTTACAACTCACAGTTGAGCGCAGATGTGTTGGTTTGTCTATCGACTTGACTGTTCTCCTCTGAGAACCGTCCTCTGTTTGAAGAAGGCCACTAGAACCCACATCCTAAAGCAACACAATGATATTAAGGAAAGAGAAGTGACATTTGTAGAACAACAGACCAAATAAAATCTAATGGGTCATTATAGTCATATATTCTATGATGCACCAAGATCACAAACAACCAACAGCAACAAAGAATGCGAGAGTGCATATGAAAATAGCATTTCTCTGATTCAAGTTATGTACAGTACATATGCACAGTATGGGATGTACAGTATATACTGTTTTATACCAGTTATCTTAAAACTTACAATCTGAAATTTCTGGAGTTCATTCAGGGCCTGTTTATTCCCTGGTTCCAGTTTTAAGACCTCCTGAAAATCTGAAACACACAAACAAATCACGTTCTAATGCCAGACAGATAAAAGAAAACAACTGGATAAGCTGCAGCTTATTCTGCGCTTTCAGGAGTCAAAAAGAAAATACACAATGATGTACAATACAGCACCTTGTTTTGCCTCTTCCAGTTTCCCTAAAGCAACTCTGGCGGTGGCTCGGCGAGCAAAAGCTTTGGTGTAAGTGCTGTCCAGAGAAATGGCTTTAGAGCAGTCCTCCTCTGCCTCCTTATACCTGCAGCAAACAGACAAAACACAAAAAAAACAATCTTCCATCAATCTAAGCTGTTTTCAGTCATACAAAGATCAGTTGTGCTACACTTGTTGCATATTGTACATAAGCTGTAGCAGAGAAAAAAATCTAACTCAGTATCAGATGAACTTAAATTAAGCTAGTTTTTGCACTCTTAATCTATAAAAAAGTATAAAAATAACATATTGTGTTTACTTCTCCAGCTTGAGGAAAGCCATGGCTCTATTGGCGGGAAGAAGGACGTTCATGCTGTCTGCCTCCATGCCTCTGCTGTAGCACTCTACAGCTGCTTCATACTTCCCCTCTTTGAAATAAGCATTCCCCTGGGAAACACATGCAGAAGTCATCGTGGGTTGGTAAAAACTATTTTCAAAATTGATTCAGTAATATCACAGTAAAACTCACAGAAAAGCTTACTCTGTCTTTCTGTATAAATGCCTCCTGTCTCCTCTGCTGTTCCTCCATCAGTCTCTGCTGATTTGGGTCAACTTGGGGAGCCTCATGCAGCTGAGTGGCTTCACTTTGAACAGCTGGTACCTGATGTCCAAGGGCCTGAAACCAGCAAGAAAACAAGATGAAATAAAAGAATGAAATACAGAGAGACTTGAGAGATCCACACAAACCAAATCAATCAAGCCACACTCACCTCTTGGATTTTCTTCACCTCATTCTGTGCTTCCACATTTCCAGGATCAAGCTTGAGAACCATCTGATAATCTATTCAGAAACAGATCCATGCTGTCATCTCAGCGCTCTCAGGTTAAACCAGAATGTCTCAATCTTAAATGTTTGTTACCTTCTAAGGCAGATTCATATTTCTTCAGTGCGAACCGAGCAGCTCCTCTTCGTGCATACGCTTTGAAGTAGTTGGTGTCCAGAGCGATAGCCAAGTTGCAGTCGGACTCTGCCACAGCATATCTGCAAAGAATAAAATTCTCCGTGGTTTACAGGGACATTAAACCGTTCATCATTATAGGATCAGTACAATACAGCTGCCGGATCTTTACTTTTTGAGCCTGAAGAAGGAGGTGGCTCGGTTTGTGGGAAGCACAGGATTGTAAGGATCTGCACTCATCCCTCTGGTGTAGCACTCAATAGCATCATCGTACATCCCATCTTTGAAGAACTTGTTGCCCTAAAAATAAAGATGTAGTGTGTCTTAGAAAAAAATTATTCTTTTTCTTTTTAATATTTTTTGCACCTTCTCATTCATTCAGTATTTACTTTCTCCTTTTCAGCCAAAGCTCTCTCCTCATCAACTGCAGCCTCCTCAGAGTCTGAGTCATTTGACTCTGCGGGACTTTCCTCCTTATCCATCTCTGCCAGAGCTTTGTCCTGCGACCACAGAAGCATAAATCTTTAGTTGAATTTAGTCCATGAATTCACACTGTGAAGTACTTTATATTTTAAAAGAAAGCACTAGCTACCACGTCAAATGTGTCCCACGATCGATAGTCGTATGCTTTTATTTTTGATGCTTGTTTGGGCTCCTCTTGCTTTGAATCGCCATTATCACTAGGTTCCTTCTTTTTCTTCCTGTCTCTCATCTTAGTTTTGTAGTCTTTGTTGCGCACAGGTGGGAGCTTTCGCTACAAGACAGATAGACTGAAAGCTCATAACACTTGAAAGACTTCATCCTGAACATCCTGAGATGGATGGATGTCTACAGAAGGAACAAACCTGGACGTCCTGTATCCCTCCTGTCCTCAGTTCCTCATCTTTCTTCTTTATGTCAGTCTCCCAGCTCTCCAGCTCCCTCATGAAGCTGTGCAGATCATCCGCATTGTGCCGCATCTGAAGCTGTAACTCAATGGCTTTGTTTCCCCCGGACATGTTATTCCCTGTGAAAAAGACATTTGTTTTGGATTGAATTAACACTTGTTGGCGTTGCTGTTGTAGTCTCGAAGTTGGTGTTGCAGGCGAGAGACACGAGAATCACGCCGTCATGCTATGCGGCTAGCAGTTAGCTAGCTAGCGGAATTTTCAAATATTCAGAGAATAAAGAAAATAAAAGAGACTCAGTAGCTACATGAACCTTGTGAAGTACCTGTCTCTTCTTTCCCCGCCTGACAAACACAGTTCAACACAGTTTGGCTAAGTAATACAACAAAATATACCGTCGTTCATAGCTTTCTGTTTATGTTCGCAGCCATGACAGCGCAGTACCAGAAGCCCTTGCGGCGTTGATACTGCGCAGGGCGTAACCAAAGATCGTCAGTACAGATCTCTTGCTCTGAATTTACTTGTCAGTTAGTAGTAGTCCCCAAACAACTGATCTAAAAAGACGCTACGTGTAAAGAGGATGCTGATTTTACTCTAGGACAATGGACATTCAAAACTGATCTACATTTACGTCCCCACGTTGCTGTGGGATCTGCGCCTAGTAGGTTTGATAAAGATCACCATACATCACGCTTCGAGTTGAGGACTTGCTTGCTCGTTTGCATAGGCGATCTTTACACTAGATTTATCTCCAACGAAACTACATTGTTTTATTGTATTGTTATTAGTACTATATTACTTGAAACTGAATAGATTTTGTTGGCTTTATGAATAAGACGGATATCGATAACATCCAAAATAAAGATTCCTATTCATTACCTTTGACCTACAGCTACCACGTGATTTATAAAACTGTGATGACCTCTCTTGCTAGCTAGCCGCAGCTAACCAATAATTCAAAACTGCGGGCAATATTTAACACCATGGACCAAGCTAAAGAAGAAGGGGAATATGGATACGACTTATTCCCGGAGAGAAACAAGGGAAATCAGAAGAAGGGGTCATTCACGGAGAGCCTGTTCACTTTCAATCATAAGTGTCAGGTCATGTTACAGTTCGCAATGGAAACTAGTGAGTATCCTAGCTAGCTAATTTCCCTTTTAATTTGAGGTGACATGTCAGCAGTGAACAGTCGATAATCTTATCTGAATAAGAGTTTTGTCATGTTTGCGGTCTCAGTGCCAGTGCAGAGTAAATGTTTTAACCTCGCTGTGTGAACAGCAGCAGTGCTGTCGCTGCTGGTGGTTTCTGTCAGTTCAGTGCTAACTGGTTTCTGTGCTGCTGTCAGGTCCCTATGCCAAACTCCTTCTCAGTGCCATGAAGAGCTCAGGATGGTTAGTATAATTTTAAATACAATTTAACAATTGATCGTCATGCATCCTCTGTCACGCACAGTTCTGCAAAAACCTTTGGCTGCCTGATTGTGCTATTTACAAAGACCATCTAATACAATATTTCTGCAGCTATTTGTACTATTAAGTTGCAAATATAAATTTGAGTATACCTAAACAAGGAATAACATGACTTTAATGCATCAAAAGGATTGATTGATATTGCAAATCAATAATAATCTAAAATTGAATTTATTGTGTTCTTCTGTCATTTATATTCAGCACATGCACTGTGTACCTTCAACACAGTTAATATCCCTTAAAATTGCAGTTTCCACATTTATGTGCCATTTGACACTTTTGTGTCAGTAATTTAAACTTGAGCACATTTACAATACTTAAAACAGTAAATATTGTTACAGAAAAGTAATAAACAACAAAAGTGATTACATAGCAAGAAGGAACACTTATCTTTCTCCTCTCAACGTAGCAAAGTGTTTAAAGAGAGACATTTCTCCTGTGAAGACTGTGATGGGACGGTCAGCGGCGGCTTTGATGCAGCTTCTTCTCAAGTAATAAAGATAAGGAAGATATTGCAGATTGTGCTGGATTAAGAGAACTTGACTTATTTGTGGTGGTGATGTTGATATTTGCGTTTGTTTCCAGATCGTTCTGTGCCAGAACAACATCCACCAGCAGTCTCATATGAACCGAGTGGTCACACATGAGCTCATCCATGCCTTCGATCACTGCCGGGCCCATGTTGACTGGTTTAATAACTTCAGACACCTAGCCTGTTCTGAGGTGCGTGAACATGTGTTCAACATTTGCTGCATTTACTGTACAGTCCCCCTTAAAAGGATTGGAATGGGAAGGCCAGTTCATTTGTGTTACCCATTCTGTGTTATGTTGCCCAGTACACCAGTGGTTTCTTTCTTTTTCCGGGCATTCCCAAATTGTTGTGCTGGCTAGGCCCAATGTTTGTGCAATACCTTTACAGTAGATTCAAATTGGCTTGATTTTCATCAACGACTCCCTGGTTTTCATGTTGAGTTATTATTTTTGACGACAAATAACAATCGTCACTGGTAAACACAAACAGCACAAACCTAAAACCAAGAGTAACTTTCATCTCATTTTAATCTTAATCTCAAATGCCTCCATTATACAGCAAACACAAATGAAGTGGTCTAGTCACTCACCTACTTTTGGAGGTGACTGTATGTGCCATGTTGAGTCTGTTTACTGATCACTTAAAGATGTTTCTGTGTCATTATTTCAGATTCGGGCAGCTAACCTCAGCGGAGATTGTTCCTTTAGCAATGAATTTTCCAGATTCAACTTTGGCTTAAAGCAGCACCATCAGGTACCTGTGCTTAGATAAATATAACTCTCCCTAGCAGGTTTTATTTTTGTTTCTCTAATTCAACACTGAACTCACCATATCTTCTTGGCCAGGAATGCGTCCGAGGTCGTGCCATACGCTCTATCCTGGCTGTGAGGAAAATTAACCGAGAGGATGCGGAGAAAATAGTCGACGGGGTCTTCGACACGTGTTTCAATGACCACGCGCCCTTTGGACGAATCCCGCACAGCAAGAAGGACGCCAAGTTTGCTTACAGAGATTATGAGAACAGAGATCGATATTATGCAAACCTTTAGTGTCGTCACATTCTCATTAAACTCCCAAGGGTGCCGTGAATGTCGGCGATGCTGACAAAAGCTTGGCAGCACGAGGGTCAGCATAAAAACCTCAACAGAATGACTGTGTGTCGAAAACAATCATATCCCTTCAGAAGGGATTTTCAGAGAATCAGTCGTCCTTGGATCAGGGAGGCAAAGGAAGGAGCTGCAGTTCATTTTATTTTCTACCTTCTGGACTGATCTGGCTCTGGAAGTAAAGTATTAAATGAGGCACCAGTAATTTTTGTGATTTGCTTTTAATCAATGGGTGCTTCAAGGAAATAGATAGAAATAGAAAGATCCCGTTTTTGTCCATAAGTGTTTGTGAACATCCTATCATGACTTTGATATCTCTGATTGCTCTTCATCTTGTTGCCACATTGACCTCAACTAAGTTCCTGTAAATAGAGTGGATTGTGCTTAAATTAAACAGAATCAACTTGTATTTTAATCAAGCTACTTTCTTGATTTCTGCACTTAGAATTGTCCCAAAGTTATTTTTTAGGACAGGAGGAGCGTGATGAATTTGACTTTGGCACAACATATATGAGCCCCCGACTTGCCAAAGAAGGATAAGTAGGTACAAGTGAGATTATAACACATTAATGTCAGTGAAAAAAGGACTCTTCAAATTAACGTGTGAGATGAGTAAAGTGAGAAAAGTTTTTCTACAGCAACACAGCCAACTTTGTTCACATCTTTACCACCACTGTAAAATGTCACTGCTGACATCTTCACTGGATATTAGCATTTTAAGACTCTTGTATCCCCCCACAGAGATTAATGAGGGAAAAAGTTATAAGGGAGTCTCATAATCCCCCTCCACCGCCTTCCTCCTCCACCTCCTCTTCTGCATATCTCAAAGACAACACCCTCTGCATCATAATCTCAAAGCCACTTGGCGTGTCTGCTGTTGGAGTGTAATATGCTGCTCGTCTTCTCCACTGTAGAAAACAGAAACACAAGACTGAGCGTGGCTCAAACAACGACGAGTGGGTGGGATGGGACGAGCAAAGAAGATTAGTTTAATTTTAGAAGCTTAACAGAGGAAATGATGAAAACAGCTTCAAACCAGTGGAATTAATGTGAGACAAATACAAGAAGACAAAACATAGAAATTATATTTGGATTTGTGCAATGTCTTATACCCATGTAGGCTAAATAAAGAAAACATACAGAACAATAGAATTACTGCTGCAATTGTGCACATATCAAATACCAGCTGCTAAATACATTTGGTACAATTAGATATGCCCAGTAATGCTGTGTAACTTGATTTATTTCATGCTCTTGTGCTGAGTTAAGAATTGTTGGTAGGATTAAAAAAGCAATATCAAGGTGATGAGTTCAGATCATTGCAAGAAACCCACACACATTTAAGTAAAAATATTCAGTCTAAAAACAGTGGAATTAGCTGAAAAAATATGCACTATAGCTCAGGTTGCTAGGTTACTAAAAACCTACAGAGGACGCAACCTCATTGTCTTCAATCATAGCTGCTGCCATGACAGTTTCATTTGCTATTCTCCGTTCCTAACAGTATAAAGAGGTACATATGCGAGACAGTAAAATTTAAGCACAGATAATTATAAATAAAGCCGTTTATATCTTAGTGAATATCTTAGCGTATTGTTGCTTAGTTCATTCCTTTGGAGTCATGTTTCAGGCTGTTTAAGTAATGTAACTTAAATATACAATCTGTTTAGTGCATCAAGTCCAGAGAAGAATACCTAGCTTGTGTTATATTTCCCATCTAATTGATACATTTAGCAGAGAGTAAAACCAAAACAATGAGCTGAAAGACTGTAAAACACTGTCTAGAGTTTTACATGTAGCCTGTATTTCTGTGGATAACCCTAACAGCATTTTGTTGTTGTTATAGCACTATTTGATCTGCAGCATCAATTTCTCCAAATTACCAAAACCTTCAGTGAGATATTTTGATGGTTTTGTTAAATGGAGCAGTGATAACTAAGTCTAAGCCTCATTCATGACTACTGTACCCTCTCAGTCCACTAGATGGCAGTTTTGACCCATCATCGGGACAACTGATTCCAAGACAAACTTGAAAAGTGCTCTAAATGAATTCATTTCTTGTTGCAGGTGAACACTAGGCCTTCTTTGAGCAGAGACTGAGTTCACTAATCAAGGTGCTGCTGAGAAGAGTGACGACTTTCATTATTCCATCTGTTTAATTCGGCAGCACCCACTGTGAACTAATTAGGATGCTCCAGCAACACTGAAATGCCGTCACTAATCTGCTACAGGACAACACATTAACCCCAAGAGCACTAATGAACTCATCTCATTAATTAGAATAATGCCAGATTTAGTTATAACACGAAGAGTCGGTAAAGAGCGAGGACACCAGCGTGTCTTTGTGAAGTTTTAAGTTGTCTTCTCTTTGTGGGGGTGGAGTTGATAATGAGGGACTTCTGAATTATTTAGCTGTGGGTTTTACTGTGATATTACTCGCTTTTGTTGTATAAAGGAAGCCATGAATGTTTCTGCACAATGCTTACTCTTGTGTGTACTCATGTGTGATGGGTTTCGGTGCGAAAAGGTATTTGACACATCTCAAGGTTGGTTGACTTTGAAATGAACATGACCGAAAAAAAAAAAAGAGAGATGTGGGTAAAAAGCTAGATGACTTGGAATCACTTGGCCAAGGTGGCCATTTTCCTATCCTGTCTCCAGCACTCTGGGGAAACACTTTGAACAAAGAAAATATATTGAGTCCAGTCACCTGTTTTTTTTAGCCTGAGGCGAATATGGTGTTCATCTGATTGAGGACAAGAGAGCACATCTAAAGATGGTCACTGTGAACCTTGTTTTATCAACTGACACCATATTCAGGCACAGATATATGAGGATAAATGTCCACAATAGAGAGAAGAACTATAACGTGATATGTTCTTGTGAGACATGCTATGCTAGCAGAAATAAAGCAAGCAACAAGTGTCTTTGGATAAAAGCACCCAAATGACTAAATGTAATTTATTAAAGTTTAGCCTAAGAGAGGGAGTTTATGTAGCTGTATTAGCTGTTTGTTATGGTGCTAGTAGATGTAGTGCTATGCTACAGTTAGCTATTGGTTAATGTAGCCTAGCATACACTAAGGAAACAGCTAAATGCTGCTTCTGGCTCTTTCTGAAACTGATTAACAAATTAACATGTTATATCACATTGATTTAATCTGCACAAAAACAATGATCAAAACAACACATTGTGGTTTTACACCTGTAACCTGGATTTCTGCAGTAAACTAAGCTAGCTGGTTAGCTAGAGTCAATTCACAGACATTAGCAAAACAACATGTGAAGTGTATTTAACCTAATGTGAAACTATTCCTTTAATTTATTATCATATTCAGTGGTAGAAGTCGTGATGATAGCTTTGTTCATGGTAGTAGGCTTTTACATTTTTCATTAGCAGTAGCAGTAGTAGTGGCAGTAAAGCTATTTTAGGCTATTCTCATTATTATTATTTATTGCTGACCAGTTTGTATCCCTTTCTGCCAACAAAAACTATCTGTTGTATTTAATTCAAGTTCCTTAGATGTAGTTTGGCAAGTGGCATTATTCATTAGGTTGTTAACAGCTGACACTGATGGTGGAGGAAGAAAAAGTCGAAATCATTATACCTCACAGCACAAATCCTCTGGAGGTGAACCGTCTAACCTGACAATTAACTTCCCCAGCAAGGAAGCACAGTTTGAGACCCCTGTGGGGGGCGTAGGCATGTAAATTAATTAATTATGTGTGCAGGTTGAGGATTAATTAAGGAGGTGTTAAAAGTTTGCAGAGATCAGCTTTGTAACCCATAATATTATACAATAATTGTATTTAATTTAAACACAACTCTTTGGCTTGGCTCTCTTAAAGTCAGGCCATTTATAACGGTACTGTAATGGTTGGTTAACCCGAATCAGTGAACAATATTGTTTCACTTTGCCTCTGCATAAACAGTCTGAAAAATACCTACAGAGCTATTTGCAGTATGCAGTAACCGCCAAAAAAGACCAAAAAAGTCAGTATTTTTAAAAGTTATACAAAATTGAAAATCTTTATTACCAGAAATATAACAGTAATTTTAGAATAATATCACAAACTTAAGCTTGGATGAATAATCTATTTAACACCTGCTCTGACTGGAAGAGGATCTATAATATTGTCTGTACCACTTCAGTAGCTTCAGTCTGTGTACTTCATTCATTAAATGGTGCCCTGGTTATCGAGTTGCTTTGCTTTCCACAAGACCTCATATAGGACACCTCTACTATTTATCAAATTGAGCAGAGAGGTATATGACCTGCCTCATTCGTCTTCACAAACGCTTTACATTCAACCTTAATCTATTACGTTAGGTAATAGATTAGGATGTCCATGACCTATAAAAAAAGATTAACTCTTTGCAAGCATCATTGCAAACATAAACAAACCTGTATGGGTTCCTGATTGGATCTGGCATAAAGATTTATAACACTGCTGTGCTCCTTAGAAAAAAAGTCATTATACAATGGTAAGTTTTGCTCTTGCAGGATGTCTGTAATTAGGATATAAAGCTTGCAAACAAAACTGGTCCCTGACAGACTTGTTATATGGGGCTGTCATGTTTTCAGTCATTTAAGGTCAAAAGAAAAAGACGGAGGTGGTGAATTAGTTAAGTGCCATTTTTCCTTTTCCCACGTCTCAGTAACAGCAGTTAGTCTAGGGATTTAGGACACGTTGAACAAGGTTTAATAGGAATAAAAGGGCTGGAGATTATATCAGGAAATCCCCTTGGAACTCTCTCACACACATGCACAAAGACACGCACATATATAAAAACAGTAAATCATCTTAATACTTCTGAACATCATGTAAGTGAATAAAATATAGGTTTTACTGGACAGTCAGAAAACACAAATCTCTCCTAGAGAGAAATCAGTTAACATGCGTATTGTTCTACGGATGTCAGTAGATTACACTGCAATGCTGCTATATTTGTTGTACTGTGTATATTTTCACGGTGCCCCTCTCCATTATTTCTGCAAACTACAACATGCCATTTAATCTGCCACAGATGAGAGTGTTTCAAATAAATTAGCACTAGCAGACTGTTAACATTCAGCAGAAATGTAGATGACTTCTACAGCAGTAATTAACGCACGGTGGCATTTGAATCTTCATTTTGCTAATGATATGCATGGTATTAATTAGGCCTAAGTGATTAACATAACAACCGCTGGACAATGTCCTGGGGTACGAGCAGGGCTGTTTTTCTTTTTATTAACTCTCCCCAAAGCCACAGGCTCATTAATAAGTCCTAACAGAGCTCTGCTAACCTTGACAAGTACTGTGAGTCATGTATTTGTTGAAAGTAATTTGATAAAGTCTGTAGACTGAATAGAAAAGCTCAGGAATATGTCAGGGTAAGTAAGGGCACAACAGAAACAGAAAAAACAAAAAAGACATGGAAACTGCAAAACAAGCAACAACCACACAGGAAATTATAATCAAATAAGAAAAAAGAATAGTGCGGCAAACATTAAGAGATTTTTGTGGGTTTGTCAGTAGTAGTCAGGTTTCCCAGTTTTAACATGGACATATTGATTAATTCAGCTTTTAGAAAAATGTTTTAGCATGGACCTGAGCCCAGCCTTTAGTTTAAGAATCTGCAAAACAACACACTTTTTTTTTAATGTTTATGACGTTTAGTCAGTCACAGCAACAGAAATTAATCAAGCTGCATTCAGGACTAAAGAGTCGTGAAGATCAATACGTATAGTTTTCTGTCAGTTTACTATACATAAGCAAAATTACTAATAGTCCAAGAGGTCAGAGAAGAGGTCTGTGGAGAGGGCTTGAGTGCTGTTTGAGTCTGCTAAAACTGAAATTGCTCCTGCATTTGGATTCTTTGTCATTTGAAACTCCAAGGACATTAGAGGATCACCTCGTCCTCCTATTCGCCCCATTTGCGAGACGCGGCCGGCCCTCTCAGAACCAAGTGGGATTTCCAATTCATTGAAGGGAGGAGTAGGAGATTGCCTGAAGGGTGGGCTCATCTCTCTGGTGAGCCAATTTAGTTTGACCTCTCGT
The DNA here is from genome assembly GCA_032353495.1 of Ctenopoma kingsleyae. NCBI lineage: Eukaryota > Metazoa > Chordata > Actinopteri > Anabantiformes > Anabantidae > Ctenopoma > Ctenopoma kingsleyae. The sequence continues at coordinate 4,260,068 of JAUBNQ010000015.1, read as the reverse complement.
CTCATCTCCTGTGTCGCAAGTCCAGATAACTGTCCTCCAATCTGGTGGCTTTGTCACGGATGTGTGGTTGAGCTCAGGCAGCGGCGGAGCAGCTGAACCTGAACATCTACCACCACAGGGATTACTGTGTCTTCACTGAGGACTCATGTGAGTGGAGGATTGATGCCTTTTTTTTTACTGACATTTGCCTGTCTCTAACACAGTAGATGTGAACTGGTGCAGGAAAGGTGGCTAGCGGCTAGTAACAGGCCCGCTGTCCTGTAACTGGAAAGTCAAGAGTCTGATCCTTGAAACAGCCTCTGTGTCCTTGAACGGTCGTTTCTACAGATGATTTTCTTTGGTCAAAGCCAGTTTTGTACTGTTATGTCTGTTGTGTACTTGGTTCTTTCACGTTCAGGTTGCTTCCTGAAATTGGAAACAGAAGTCACGTGACTCGTAAGCTATTATTCGTATGGGACTGAGGTTTGGTAAAAGTAGCTTTGAGAAGAATTTAAACATGTTTCTGAGGAATAACAACAAACCGATGTCATGGTGTTGCAGTTCATCATCAAAGCAGAACTTTAAATCTAAATGAGAAGACATCTTTAACCCTTGTCTAATTATCATTTCTCTGAGTTAACCAGTGTCGGCTGTAACTCAGCAAAAGGTTCATTATTCAGGAAGGTGAAGATGGCACTGACCCCGTATCTTCACTGCACATCACACTCATTAGTCACCGCTGGATGAGGCAAGACGAACCACTATCCAGCTTTTAACATTGCACACAAAGCTATTGATCAGCTACTGGTACTTTTCTCTGACTGAGCCAGCAGGCAATTAAAGAGTAAACGAACACAAACAGAATCTGACCTTACCACACTTTAGTTATCTCTCATGCTAAAGAAGAAGAAAAACAGTGTTTACTTCAAGTGAACTTTGGTGACTTCAGTAAAGAGAAGAATGAAAGTGAAGTGACAAAGACAGTTAATGTGTCCTTCCATTCTGAGATGAAGTATTTTGCATTAGTTTTCAATTTGAATTGCATATTTACTTAAGTATTTAAATAGCTCATAAAAATTGATAAATATTCTCTAAATATGATTAAAAATCAAAGTGTACATGTAAATATTTTCAATATCTTTACCCTCTTATCACATGACCTTTTGCTTAAAGGTCAAAAATGAAGTTTGGATTCTTCTGGTCAGGAAGATTAAAACCACATTGTACTGACAGCTGAAGACCTGTGACTGAAAGTAATTATTTGCTCAAAAACAAAAATGATTTCCATTTTCTGCTGCTTTATACTTCACTCAGTGACAGGGAAAGACATTTTTACTTCACTACTTTGATGTGACAACTGTAGCTTAATTTTAAAATAAAAAACATAATTAGAGAATCTGACGGATCTGAAAGTACAGCGGCCCCTTCCAATCAACAAGGGTCCTTTGTCACATTGACACAATGACATTAGATGTCTGAGTTGTTTGCAACAACATTAGTTACGATTGTGATGCTATAACTAACTTATTACAGTACAGATTTAGTTGTCTGTATTGTGGGCCACTGCGGAAAGATCCACTAATACCTCAGGGGTAAAGTCAAAATCCCAAGGGTCCCAAAAAACCCAGATACACCGTGTATCAAATGATCTGTCGTAATTCAACTGATTTACATGTATTTGTTGCATGCTCATAATTTCTTTACTGTTGAATCAAATTAGCACATAAGAAACTCTGAAACGTTTCAGCTTAGAAACATGATGCACATACACGTAGAGGAGAGGAAGGGGAGTTTAATAGGGAGCCAGCAGCTCGTTTATCCCTGTTAAGTGCTGTGCTCAAGGGCATTTTAGCTTTAGTTTATACAAAAGTGAAGAACATTTTGATTTCCCTCGAGCCTGCCTCTTAAACTTCACCACTTCCATTAATGATGGTCATGTATCAAATACAGTTGCGAATCTATTGGGTGAATTTTCAGTGGAGACAAACATGAATTTTATGGAATTGCTATTAAATTTGATGTCTTTTGCAAATGTATAACATTTTTCACTGGACAACACACTATGTGGCACTATGTGTGCAAAAAACAAATGACCTAAAATAAACATTGGTATGCTGCTGCAATATCTGTCACGGCAGGTATTTCAAATATGAAATGCGCTGCCTGCCTCGCCTGGGTGTTTTATATTGGGCTTTGTTTTGATTTCCAGCTGGATTTGAATGTGGCACCACTAGAGGTCACTCTGATGCTGCCTCTTGTTTCATCCAAGAAGCTTTCTTGGTAACACTTCACTTTATACTGGCCTCAATCCAAATGATTAACCTGTAAATTAACCTCAGCAACTGACAACAGTGTCATTATGTAAATATAATTCAATCCTGTATTTACATACTTGTGCAAGTGTTACAGAGTGAATACACACACTGGACTGATGCGCAGAACGAATTGCACACATTTAAAGGTGCAGTGTGATTTAATTTGATCTAATAGTAGAAATGGAATATAGTATTTGTTGTTGTATGTTGTCATTAGTGTGTAATCGCCTGAAAATATCAACCACTGCATTTTCTTGAATGGGTCCCCTTTCATGCTTCATGCATGCTGTTTCTACAGTACAGCAAGCTTTACATACTAAATAGGTTAACTAAATCCAGTTTATAACTATATGTTCATCTAACGTAATCTCATCACTTGATATATTATTCACTGATGTGGTTGTAGAAGAGAACATGACACCTCACTGACACCTTTGGTTATCTCATACTTGATAACAGAGGTGTCAGGTGTTAGGGTTGCATTCTGCAATCTCACCACTAGATGTCGGTAATTTTGTCACGATTTACACATCATACCTTTAAGACTGAAACTGCAGTCAGGGCAAGACACAGCATTTGTAACTAAAAAGTCATTTCTTTAATGTGAGTTTAAGTGGCTCATCTCACAGTTCATTAGTTAAGAAAACATTCTTGATTGGTTTTGCCTCACAGGCCATTGTGACCTTCTTCAAGTTTCTCCACCGGCAGTAAATCTTGGTCAGACTGATTCAAGAATTTTTTGCTAATAAACATGTGCATTGGCGTTACCGCTGAGTACAAGGCACATCTCACTTTTATCTAGAGCCTTGCCTCCCAGTCCCCCTGATTCTGCCTTCCCCCCACCCCCTCACTAAGACATGGAGAAAAAAAAACACATCTCCAGAAACCACTTCTAACGGAAAATGCAGCTGTTTGCAAGTTTACTCGCTGAGAGAGCATGGAAACGGCTTGTAAGGCACGCTCCAACAGTACTGTAGGCCTCCTGGCAGACTAACACAAGGGCACAGAGCTGTGGTTTCACATGGTTCAACATACTGCATGAGTCACTGACTAGAAACATGTCTCTCCCATACAGCATGGTGAGGCTCACTAACTTACAGTGAAGTGGGCGGGAGCCAAAGTCAACAAGCCAGGATCTGCATAATAACATATGTGAATAGTGCCCAGCAAAACATGTGACTATCAAAAATTACTGCCATAAAGGATGGTGAAGGTTAAGGTGATCATGGAAGTATTTATTCATATGGTTTTCTATCACAAGAAGGTTCTATCTGCAGGAAGTGAAGCGCTTTACATTTTCAGTTAGCAACAAACAAAGCAAGAAGCATCATTTTGGTTGCTCATGCACTTACTTCTAATTAAAGCTGCTCTAATTTTTTATATTAGCAATGGATGAAAAGATGTGTCGTGACAATGGCCATTTGAAGCAACAAATCCAGACATATTCTTGATGCCCTTCCTTCTTTCAGCTGAATTTTCTTATTTTACATCCTGCAGCTTTAATGTTTTGTTTATGTTTAGCACTCTCATCAAACCCATTTCTAGACATAGCAGCAAACAAGTTTCAGTTCTGATAGATATAATTAAGTTAGCTAGTAGCTCATTGTAGAGCATTAAGCAGTAACAGTTCCCAGAGGAGTTGGTGGAGACTAAAATAGAGTTAAAAGGATTGGATTTACATTTTGCATGAAGACTAAAATGAAATGTTTCTCTTCTGTCTTCGTCAGTATCGTGCTTACAGTATGTTCCACTGACCACAAATGGCCAATCTACAGAAACTTGAAACTCATCATTAAAGGATCCAAACTCATATCACTGACTGACAGATGATTTCTTGGAACTGTAGTGAAAAAAATGTCAGTTTACACATTAACAGTGGCTGAAATACATTTCATTGTGGTCAAGTCTGCAAATCCACAACTTATTCACCCAAATTTTGCTTCTTTGTCACCAGAATTGAGAATATTATATTATTGTGTTTCATTTGTGGACTTTGGTGTTTTTATGATGTCAGGACCCATTTTTCAATTTCACTGCGGTGTAGGCAGCTAATACAGTATACTTCTGTGTGTTCTGATTTCATAAGAACAATGAGAGCTGGTGGCTGTCACTTTGCTTTTTCTCCTAAAATTATAGTTTTTAATATCCCACTTTCAGGCATTTAGCTCTCAGCTATTTTGTGGGTGTCAAAACGATCACTGCGGCCATGACGAGGTGATAAAAATCAGGTGTTACTGTATGATTTATGCAGTGTGCGCCACATATGTGCTGCTTTCATGCTGGTAATTACAACACTTTCAAAAGATGTGGAATTTGCCTTTTGATGTATGTTCGCTTGCAAGGACTTTAAAGAAGTCAGTGAAGCACCATCTGGAACTAAGAAGAAAGTCGCTGGTGAGTGGAAAAAAGTGTTTCTGTTACACTAATCTCTGTAAATGGAACGCAGAATGCAGCAAGTTTCAATCAAATCCTTAGATGAGGCTGAAATATGTGTTCACTGTGTGTAAGTCCTGTGTGGCTGCTATAAAATACCCACATTGCTGAGGCTAATGGTCGTGTATGTTGAATGGTTTTAAGGCAAGTTCATGAGTGAATTCTAACAGTAGGTTATGTGATGTTGCCTTCTTATATAAAAATGGATTATTTCAGTTGATGACACAATTGCCATTACACCCACAGTTTTTGATGTGATGTAAGTAAAAACTGCTTTGGTTGATGCTGCTCTAGTCAGTCCTTAATCTATCAAATTACTGTATGTACTGTGGATGCTGTCTCTCTTGTTTTTACTGTTAGTGTTACTATTTTGAGCCATTTTCGCTGCTCTCATCAGTGTTAGTGGACTAGCTGGTGGACATTGTGGAGCATTTTGTCAAGGATTCGGTGGAGCACATTTCAAAGTGGCCAAACAATCAGTTAATGCAGCTTTAATATTAGACCACAATGAATGTTGTTACTGTATGATGACAATGTCATCGCGCCTGTTTTTCTCTGTTACATTTGTTAAAAGCTGTGTTCTGAGTGAGAAGCTTCAGTTTTTGACTCACAACTTTTCTGTTCTACTACTGACGTCTAGTGCGGTTGTCAACACTTTCTCCTCCTACTCCTAAACTTGTGCTGACATGTTCCCAGTGAGACGGTTGAAAGGACTTCTGGGAAATGTAGGAGAATGTTCACAGGAGAAGACAGAGCACAATGAGGAGAATAAAATTACTTTTAATAATTAAAACTGCTCCAAAGTAGGCTCCTTAACCATTTCCAGCAAAGCAAACAACAACAAACTGCCTGATGGATATAATTTGCTCATAGAAGTAATGTAGAAAATCAATCCTACAGTCCCCACAATAAAAATCCTTTCACCTCAATGAACTAATTTGCATCAATCCCACAGTGTCCTGAAACTGCTTTGGAATCTAGACTTAACGCAACATCTGGCTGGTTTTAAGAGTCATGGACAGTTTGACGCAGGTGGTGGTGGGCGGGGGTTCATGTGGGTTATATGGACCATAGAAGTTTAAAAGGGTCAATACATGCAGATACAACAGAACTGTGGCTCATGTAGAAATATTTCTTTAAAGAAAAGATCTTTAATGATAAAGTGATAGATTTTGTGTGCTTTGGTAATAGCATAGGGACACTCTAAAACAAGTACATTTATCTCCTTAGGAACTAGTTTGAGAATGTTTCTGTCTTTTTTGTGCTTAACTGTGTGACATTTTATTCATAGTTTGGTTAGTAAAATAAAGACAAATGCTACTCGATTGAGAGAGGCTAAAATCCTGTTTGCGGCCTGGATGGTGGGAATAGTTATGTTCTCCTCACTATCATGGAAAGTAGTGCTCGGCAGCAATTTGTCCACCTGCACCTCTGAACGGCGGGCTTGGTAACAATTACTGGTCCAGGAAAGAAAACATTACAGAGTCATTACAATAATGATAGTAATTCAGGCCAGGATAGATGTGGCCTCTGCAGGCCTTCTCCCCTCCTCCTACTCCTTCTTTCTTTGTTCTCTCTCTCCTTTCCACACCTATACCTTGACTTTCAGCCCTTTTTTTAAATACAGTTTTCACTTTTTACCCTCCTTTATATTTGATAAAATCATTATTCATTTCACTTTGAGCATCTCTTTTCTACTCATACACACTTATTACATGACCATTTTCATTAATGTTTTCCTTTGAGTTCAGTTTATAGCCCCATAAATCACATGTATTATCCAGAAGACACACTTCAAGATTAGAAAAGATAAGCAACCTACAAACTTTAAGAGCCAAAACATCACCAAAAGTCTTCTATTTTCAGCAAACAAATGTATGTGACTATTCCCCATCCCCATCGGGGGGTGGGGGGGGCTGCAGCTCATGCCTGCCAGACAGAACTTCTTACAGTCTTATTTATGTTTCAGAAACTGAACTGAGAGTGCCAAGACATTATCCAAGATGCTGATGGAGTCGCCACACAGCGTCTGTTGCCATCCAGTCTGGAAAACATTGGAAAATTTTTGTTATGAAAAGAGTGCAAAGATGCCCATCATTCTGGGGAAAGATGGCTCCGTTTCCCATCTGGAGCTCGCTGAGTCAGTGTGGGAGGACGTGTGTACGTTTTCAGCGCAACCGAGCACATGATAAAATATCTTATGAAAAAAGACAAATGGTTTCAGTCACTATTCTGGGTGGGCCCACAAGCACATATTACACATTAAGCCTGTGAGGGATTATTTTTGTATTTCTCAGCAGTTTTTTAATACAGTTAGACTGATATATGAGGCCATTAAATATCATGATGTTCTGTCTTGTTATGAGGTTTGTCTCCATCCGAAATTCTATTATTTTATGCAGCTATTTCAACAGTTTTCAATCAAAACCATTTAAAGCTAATGAATCCCAGAAATCAACAATTGAAACAGTTTGTGTCTCTATGTGTATATCATTGTGTTATTCTGTATTTGTACTTTAGTTTTAGGCTTTGAACAATATTCCTTTGTGTTTTGTAGATGTGATTGTAATAGTTAAATTGAATAAAAGTGACGACTAAAACCTCTGGAACCCGAATTGTTTGGCCGACAGCAGCAGCCCTCGAGGACGACTGGCTGCAGGTCGCGGGTAGGTGGAGCTGGACTGTCCAGACAGCCCAGTCCCGCCCACGTCTGTGCTACATTCAAGATCTATGGTGAATTTTGGATACCTGTCAATCGCCCCAGCCGCACTCATTTTCAAATTGGCATCCTCCCTTCTGCATGACCACACTGTTTCTCTGCTACGCTAGGAAACTACAGGAAACTTATTTTTGCACACTATGTGTTATATATTTTGCCATTATGTGTATACAATGAGATAAGCTTATAAAATCATTCCATTCCAGTAATACTTAGATCACCTTTGTCATCTATCTTTTATTCTTCAAATGACCTGAGTGAGATCTTAGGAAGATATTTTCAGTAGTGCTAAAGACAAGTCTGAGGTTAGTTTCCACCGAAGACGCTTAAAATGTTCTCACCATCGACTGCACTAAACCGTTCCACTCAGCTGGAACATGCTGGTACTGCTCAGTCACAATAGTTCTGTCTTAGCAGTCAGTCAACTCGTTAGGTTCGCTGCTAATGAGAAAAAGTTTGCACAGTTTATTCAAGAGCTGTACTGTATTACTGTGTTATGGACTCGTGTCTCATAGCTGTTTGACCTGTTTAGCAGTTTATTTTACCAGAGAGGAGAAATATGCACAAAATATCAGCTCACAGATCCTTCAAAGCAAAAATAGCATTTCAGCGTCCCTCAGACAACGTCCCTTTTTAGGATTGATTCAAAGACTTGGCCACAGACAAGCTATCCATCACTGCAGCATGTGCACGTGTGTGTGTGTGTGTGTGTGTGTGTGCGTTTTTCCTCGACAGATCTGGGCGTTGATCAGCCTCAGACAATATCAGTGTGAGGGTTAAGTGGGAAATCCCCCCACCCCCTCACCCCACCCTAGCCTCCAACTGATGTCATAATTTCTCACTGAAACCTTAACCAAACAATAAATATTCGACAGCTCACTTGTTCTAAAAAGCAGCGCTGTTTGCTCGACAGTGCCTGTCAGAACATGCTCGCAGGGTTCTCCGAGTGACGATATTTAGTTATTCTAATGTCTGACATTAGGTTAGAAAAGCTGGAGCCTACCGACCTCTTACTGACAAACACACACAAATTATAACATAAAGACACAAAAAGCCTTTACTTCTGTACGTGACTATTTTTCATTTGTGTTTCTACACTGCTGGAGTTTAAATCCCCTTGAATCCTGGATCGGTTTGAGGAAAAAGCGCAAGCCATCATGCCAAGACAGAATTCATCACATGTGGATGGACTGACCATGTTGTACTCATTAATGACTGGCACACATGAAAAAAGTATCAGTTAATTGCTATGACATTCCAGCCGACAAATAAACTGCGGCAGTCCAAACGTTCCTTCCCAGAGAAGCTACAGTTTAGATGTAGACCAGTAATCAGTACAAGATGAAACTTTTGTTTGCAAGTGTTACTCTCCTTAGTGAGACTCAATGCGGCACAGCAGGTTTCCCAAAACTCCTCTTGGCGGCTCGGGGTCTCAGTAAATATTGGAGGGGTTAACTTATGAAAACACTCACACCCGGTTATCAGATTAGGTCTCAACAAAGGGCTCTAAGCATCAACAAAGGGAGGAAGATATTTCTTCTTTTTAAAGAAAGAGACTCGATTAGCACTGTCATGTTGGTCCTTCTCTTCTCCGTTTCCCCCCGTCCTCATTCCTTCCTTTTCTTTCATTTGTTTGAGCTGTCGACAGTGGGCTTGGCCTGAAATTAAAAACCTTTAGTGTTTGTTTGCTCGTTGTCAGCACAAGACTTTTCACATCATTCTCAGGGACAACATCATTTGCGCCTTTTGGAAAACTGCTTTTGCTGTGGTGGATGGTGGGCGAAGGGGTGGCCCGACAAAAATCTGTTTCTGTATCTGTTTATAGGTAATGATTTGCGTGTACCCCTAATTTTCACTACACGGTTTAAAAAAACATAGCATACCTCTAAATAAAAACTATTGTGCTTACATTTTCAAACAATCTAATTACAAAGGCCCATGATGGTTTAAAGGTTTGACAGAAACATGTCACATTTGAAAGATGAATAAAAATGGCAAAATGTTTTATTGTGTCAGTAGTGGCCTTTAAAAAACAATTATTGGTTGGAAAATGGTGTAAAAAATGAGACCAGATTGTGAGCTTATGTGTGTGCCTGCCTGTTGGCTCATAGTCAGGGGTCAAGCACACACTCATGGTCAGTGTGTTTGACCCAGGAGTATCTGAAGTGTTGATTCTCTAAGAGGTCAGAGGTCAGGTGGAGAGTGATGATTGAGGGAGTAGCTTTAGTTTGACTGGTTTTAAAACGTGTCTTTATACATGTGGCTGCTGTGAAAAGCAGTCAGCATTTTTACTAAACCACTTTTCATTTCATTTTCATTTTCATGCTTTTTTCCCATTTCTATTTAGGAGTTTAGTTGATGTACTGTATTCTAGTGATGTAACCATTGTCACTGACATTTATACTCAGTTTCTCTATTTGCTATCACTGTTTACTTCTGCATTTCCACACATGGATCGATGCAGAATTGTGCAATTTGTGCATATGTGTGTATTGCATGATACTACAGCTGGCTGTGAGACACAGTAAAAGCTATTTTTTATGGTCTGCCTAAGAAGAAACCCACTTAAAGTGAGACTACGTAACATTTTAAGCGAGAAATAACACTTTCTGAGGTACAATATTTTGCAAGCCTGCGAGTATTAACACAACCAGGTGGACTTGAGAGAAGGCTCCCGGTAATCTCTCTAGTCTCACTTAGTTGCTTGTTAGCAACCACTGTTTTTTTTTTATAATATAACATATAATTATAACATATATGCAGTATATTCAGAATTTCTACTAAACATTACTGAGTGTGTAAACAAAGCCTTTATTAGTGGTTGGCCTAATTTTTCAGTTTAGGGCGTAAAGTATCTAACAGGTATGCCAGCCAATCAGACGGAGGTTCCTGCAGAGAACATACCACGAGATACCGTGAAAACCAATCAGTTAACAGCACTCTCTCTCATTAGAAAATGACACAGCAGACAAACGCACAGAGGTGAAGCTGCAGGAAAGGTTCACATGTAAATTGCAAAATATAGATTTGAGTCATAATACAGGTGTTGGACAAGTTGAAACACAACACCGTGCGTTTGTGAAAATGAATAGGCGCATTTAAGATGTGTTCACGCTTTACAAATATATTAACAATTCACTTGTGGTTTACTTGTGCCCCTTGAAGTTCTTACTGTAATCTACACTGTCTCTGTCTACCAGTGTGTTTTTTATGCAGTATATTTTCATCTGTGTATTAGTAATTCAGTCATGATTTCTTTATCCTCATCCTACTTTGACAGGACTTTCCAGACACTCCGTCAAGGGGATCAAACAGGCTCAAACAAATTGAAAAGATAATTGCAGGCTGGCAAAAACAACAACCAGCAGCCACCATGTCACACAGCTCTCTTTACATACAGTGAAGGAATGCAATGAGACTGGAGCGTCAGAGAGTGTTGACAGGAGGAGCGGAAACCACCTGGAGTTTAAACTAAACTTGCCAGGTCACCTTTCCTCATTTTTCTCATTTGTGGCTTGTAACAACCCCTCCCCCCCACCAGCCTGGACTCATCCAGACAGAGCGTTTGACTAACAGAAGACACAGACGACAGTTATCTCTTTATTGCCAATTTGTTTGGGATTATTTATTATTTATAGATTGGTTATTTCATTAAACTTAGATTTTAACATTTCAGGTCATTGTGAGAAGTTTATTCTTTCATCTACTCTATACTCTGTAATCTGTAATCAGGACGTCCAACCTAAGGAATCATATACTGGGGTTTGCATGTTTGTCACTAACCTCTGATACAACCCAGAAGTGTTTTCTGAAATAGTGCCCTTCCTGGCAGCAGGTGTTGTCAGGGTTACAATATTGAATATATAGTTAATGTGATGGCATTGTTGCTGTTTGGAAAAAGTCAGGATTTTGGTTACAATTATAATTTCTGTGATAAATCCTGTTAATGCTGGAGATAAAAAGAACAACTGTTTGCCATGTTAAAGTCTAGCCCATCACTCTTTATATTACATCAACTGACGTCCTCCCCTGCTCCCATCATAATTACTTCACCTGCTGGAGGTCACCAAGCCATTAAACACAACTATTGGTCAAAATTACCCAGATGAGGAGAACAGTTATTGGTTAGGTATTTAAAATATGCTGTGCTGCAACCAGTTCTGCATTTGTGTGCATTCCTTTAGAGATAATAACTAAAGCTGTAAAGGTAAAAGAAAGAATGACTTATGTATCCCAGGTGCAGGGAAACAGCCTAGCCTGCAGCGGTTTCTTGTCAGTATTTCTCTCATAAATCTCCATTTTCATCTCTACAAAACACCTCACTCCCACTCTTCAAAATTCTAACTAAAAAAATGGCCCAACAGCCTCAGCCAACAGCCAAACAACCTCAACAGCTGGCTGGAGATGCTCGTCAATCAATATAAACCTAATTTTATCATAATTAAAAAAAAAAAAAGATTATAAGCCAGTTTGGGTAAAGTCAAATGAATTACACAACACGATTCATTAAAGCTGCACTGATGAGAACATTTTTACTAACTGTAGGTCACATGACTATGTCTAATGTGAAAACCACAAATAATTATCACCCAGCTCTGTAGTTTCCCTCAGTTCTTTGGGGCATTTTAGTGTCTTTCAGTTAGTTGTTTTGGTTTCATGGCCCACATCTTCCAGCAGCAGTAAGAAGCTGTTCTCACTGAAAAGTCTTTGAAAAACTCACTATGTTAACTCTAACAGTGATAATCCTGTACGTCAGTGTTGTGTTTCTGTAGACTGTTTATGGCGCCTGCAGGTGGGCCAAAAAAATCATCAGTTATTGCAGGTGTGAGAATGATGCTAGAGCTAGGAGCTGATTTGTTTAGATTAGCATAAACAGATGGAGACAGAAAGTTTAAAAGGAATTAATCAGCATGTATCTTGCTTGGTTAATTTGCACTCATGCAGAAATGTTAAAATGTATGACTAAGTAAAACTAATCATCTCATGGCTCAGACGTAATATGAAACAGACACATGCACAAGTGGGTTCTCGTGTAACTTTTGGCAAGAAAACGAAAAAGCATATTTCTTGAAATGCTTTTTTTATATTCAGTTTTGGTCTTTGATAAGGCCTAACTTCAAGACTGTAACATGAAAATCAGACCCTTAAATAACTCTCTTTCAGACCCTGACTGACCTTCACTCCTGAAATTATCACTATAAAACTTTTTAAAGTAGCAGGATGGGGGAAGTTGTCTACAGACAGCATCTTCCTCAAATGCCTAGGAGACTGTGATTCACAGCCTGCTCTCCATCTCAGCCATTATGGTTGCGCTTTTTACAGGCATGGGGGTGTTGGTTACTGCCGTCCACAGACACGCAGGCAGCCTGACTGATTTAGCTCTTTAGATTTGTGTGGAATTAGTCACAGTGGAGGGCTGGCTGGGACAGTGGGGAGTTTAAGACATTGTTGGGAAAGAGAAAGCCTGAAGTGGGTAGGCTTTTTTTCTTTCTGGTTTTATGACCCCTCAGGTTTCCACCTGTGCTGACATGGTTGAGACTTTACAATAGTCCTGAAAGAGTTACAAGCAGCCGGGTAGAAATTCCAGGCCGTTTTCTTTTTCTTTTACCCCTGTTCTTTTTTTTCTTTTTACTGGAAGGGTGGGGTGGGGGCCGTAGTTATTGTGGAACATTTGTCAGGCAGCCAGTTGCATAGGCAGGGCCAAGCAGTGATTTATGGCAACATCTGCAAGATGCAAAGCCCTTGTATATGCTTCTAATCATACAAAGAGCTGTGGCTGGATTGGAGATTGAAAAGAGATGGTCTGATGGGGTTTTATGGAGTCCATGCTGGGATTCACACTGATGGCAACTAGTGTGAAAATATTATATGACCGTGGGATCTCTCCAGCTCAGCGTTTTCAAGCTGAATTTGACTTTGGCTGGTGTTTGCGCCAAGCGATTGCTGTTGTTGTGATCCGATATGGTCAAAAGACCCTCACCAAGCTTGATAAGCTAGATAATCTGCGAACGATCTAAATATTTTGTCACATAAGGGGAAAACCCAAATGAACAGCAAGGAAGAGTGAAAATCATCCATAAATGCAACACAACACAAAATATTTCTGGATTAATCTGTCAACAGTTGGGAAGTCAGACCCAGAGTTAGCATGACATGACACATAATCAAAATCAAACCTGGGGTCACCACATTTTTTAAATCTGTATTGTAGCACCAACAAAGCATGTCTAATGTTGCAACAAGTCCATTGGTTATAAAAGTCAAATACCAACCCCCTCCCCCAGCAGATTTGCTAACTTTATATGAGACACATAATAATTTCTGTAAGCCGCCTGCGGCTATTTAATATAATAAACATCTGTCTGTATGTCATCACATCTGGCAATAATAAAGCCAAATTAGCTACAAAATTCTGAGTGTCTGGCAATGTGATAAGACCGTAGCATGCTACATTCATTTTCTTGGCTCAGTCTCTGGGGTGTGGAAAGCAGAGATGGCCTGAGGAGCTGACTGTGGATCAGTCTCTGATTGCTAATGTGAACAACGTTGGGTCAGAAAGGGGAGATCGGACTCTGATCTGAGACCCAGGGTTTGGGGACTCCATCAGAAGTCTGCCAGTCATTGGGGGTCTGGAGGAATAATCAACTTCCTGTCTCATTTCTCTGGACACAGAATCAAAGAAGGGAAATTATTCTGCAATCTGGCCGGTATTTGCTTTTTCCCCCTGGCTGGAAATGTGAAGGTTGTTGGTAGCTGCAGACTCAGCAGGAGTCTCCTGGATCTGCAGCATCTTTTAAAAGTGGAAACCTTCTCTGCCTCAGTCGCTTGTTAGGCCACAAATTGTTTTTTGGTTGCAGCAATTTCAGAGACTTTCCTAAAGGAGTAAATAAACTATTCTGAGGGGAATTACAGCCACCCACTTAATTGTAACATGCATAGTTTAGTGAAGTGTAAAACCTGCAAGATCAAGTATTGTTGACAGGAAGGTTTAAATGCACAGGCTGCTATATTTTGAGAAGGGAAAAAGTGTCTTCCCACAGTTGTCATAAAGTGACCTTGAGCAAGGCAGTGCAAAGAAAATCAGTCTTATGTTCAAGAGTAAATTTGTAAAGAAATGTAAGTAGTGCTTTCTCTGCTTTCTCTCAACCTGTCTCACTAACCTGTTGCCTGAGATTTCCTCGAGCAACAAGTGCTATCCACTTTTGTATTCAGCATTTACATGGCTGTAGATGGAGTAATAATAAGTTTCTAGTTAATATAGAGCCAGACACTGTGTCAGTTCTGATGTGGGTGTAGTTTGGTCTTTCTGTGTGTTCATAAAATGTATTTTTCCAAGATAAGAAGCCCTCTCTGCAATGTCTACAAAGAGAGCTTAGCATGAGCAGCAAGTTAGCTGAGTAACAGCAGCTGCCTTTGTGCTGACCATTGCCCTACTTGTTTTACAGCTATCCCTGCCCTACCCGCTGCTGATTACCTGGATCAGGTGTGTTCAGTCATTCAGAAGCCAGAAGATATCATCTCAGATAAGGGTGGAGTTGAGGGGACAAAGTGAATTGGTATCTTCCAACTTCTGATTGACTGAACACACAAGATCCAGGATAAGCAGCACTCTTCATAGTGTTCAGAGTTGCCATCATGTTTTGTTGCGCGCATGTTTGGAGCGTATCTGTTTCTCTGCATGTCCATAGTGTGAGATGCTCACAACTTGAGTCTCATTGCTGTAATGTAATCAGGAAGTTCTTTACTTAACCAGAACCGAAAAAGTATGAAAAAATCTATTATTGTTTTAAACGTTCACATGGACATATGTAACTTCTAAGCACTGACAGTGCTGTCGGACTAAGGCACGTAGTCAGTCAGTAGAGGTGTCGTCTATGAACTCCTGGGTCAGTGGTTTGACTCCCCGGCTACACGTCGAAGTGTCTTTGGACAAGACACAAAAAAACCCACAGTAGAGACGTCATCTACTGCAGCTTTCCACACAACAATTTCCTCAAGGAGATCAATAAATTATGTCATTATTAAAACAAAACTAAAAAAAAACCTGACACACAGTAAGTCAAATATTTGCAAGCATTTCTTAATATTTTAACATAACTTTGTAACATGCTACTATTTATCATACTATTGTAATCTTTGCAACAGGAGGTTGTCATGATAACTTCCTTGTACAATCATGATCCAGAGTATTATAAACCTGTGTTTGTTAAATCTTTAACTCAAATTGAACTTCATGGATCCTCATTGGCATCTAGAGAAACACAACATGAGCCACATTTTTAACCAATTACCTAAAGGAACAAGCACAATACATCAAACAAAGCACACACTAGATTGTGAAATTCATGACCAAAGGTGTTTCCAGTATTTTAGCTTGGTGTTTTTCATTAAACTCCTCAGACTGCTCCAAAAGACTGGAGCTCAAAAAGCTCCTAAAAGTAGCCGTGACTCTTCTGGTCTGACATCTGTTTATGCAAATCTTAACATGCATCACTAGCTCATCATACATCATTTAACCCACACAAAGGTTTGGAAATGTTCTCCCAAACAATACAATGTGTCAGTCCTATAAATATCACTCTACAAGAAGTGCAATCAGAATGCATGAGTTTATCATTCATCACTCTCGGACCCCACTTATACATCTTGGAGGGTCTGGTTTGCTAGACATAGTTTCTGCTCTAACCTGACAGTGCTGCACTGAGATAAGGTTATTAGCCAAAAGTGGACTGGTCCTTGGATGTTGCCTCAGCAGCAGCAGCAGCAGCAGCAGC
>JAUBNQ010000015.1:4198131-4208204 GCA_032353495.1 Ctenopoma kingsleyae | reverse complement strand
CGTTTGCACGGTAGTAAAGTTCGATACAAAAAGTTGTGTTACATATGCTACTGTTTCTGTGCCACTGTAAGAGACAGCAGGCGCCAGCGACAGAGGCCTAGCGACAAAGGTAGGGTGCAATTTCAGCAGCCACCTGTTGGCTCTTTCAACAACGCTTCCATGTGTTATAGGAAAGGGTAGGGACGAACAAACTCATTTAGGTTGAAAGACTCCCACTGAAAGAGTTCAATAAACACGGAATTTCCCCCTGAATATGTAGGCTATACGGAATAAAATGACACAAAACATAATATATAATATAAAACAATAACTCAAACTACAGAAGATTTATACATTTCCAATAACATCTTAACTTCTCACACACTGGTCTTCAGCTGACAGGTCATCTGTTTCTAAAGGTTAGTCTTTATTTAATTTATTACCTGATTTATTTTATTCATCTGTGCCATACACCTCCACTGTTGTCCAACAACTATAAAAAAAAACCCCTCATCATGGGGTAAAGTTAATGTCAGCTGTGGCTCTACAAGTACACATCTACGAATCCATAACATGTGACAATCTCCTCATGTGTGTCGGACTCACGAGACTTTGTAAATCTCTCCAAGAACTTTACTGCAGAAGTCGGGAGGTTGTGATATGTAACACAACAAGTGAAGCTCAGCACGTGCTGTGCTGCTACATTCTCTAAAGGCCGTGAAAGTGATGGCCATTATTAGTCTGTGGAGCTGTTTATAGGAAAACTGCAATGCCCGTATTTTCTGTAATGAAGGAACATATGACCCACATATGACATTTGTGTATTTTATAGTTTTCTGGCACCAGTGGGGAACAGCTAGGAAGTGCAATTCAGTGCATCTAATAAGAGGTTTAAGCATCTTTGTGGGATTTGTTCCTCCTTTGTGGGAGTAACAAAATTATTCTGAAGACTCACATTAACATTTTGACATTAGGTTGATTTTTTTTCTAGAAATATGTCAAATACTAGTATTAACATTGTGAGTTATGTCTTTTTTAGCAGCCTGTCAGGCATTTTAAATACTGAACGATTAAATGAAAGTGAAAATAGTTAGTTAGTTATAGTTATAGTGGCAGTTGTTGTGTCTCTTCCAGCCTTATCTTGCAACTGTCAGGTTTTTACTGCCCGCAGCAGACACACTGGAGGAGAGTAACAACACGGTGCGCACTGGCGCTCTACTGTGAGGAGAGGAGACCACGTAACGACTCCTGAATGACTCCAGTCAATCCTTTCCTCCGCTCTGACGTCAGCACCGCCCTCTGCAGCTCCACGTCACGCAGCGGCTTCGCTCAGGAAATTTCAAACACGGAGCCGTCAGCGACAAAGACGCACGCATCTTCCTGCGCCAAGGTCACCGCGAGCCAGCAGCCTGCAACGGGGACACGCACCCCATCATTCCTTCCTCCCCCCTCCACCCTCCGCCACCTTCGAAGGTAAAGTAGAATTTAATACTCCGTTTATCGCTGACGGCGCTGGGAGACGCGCCGTCGGTGATCAGGAGCAATTAAACGAGCTGCCGGTGTTTTCCGGAGGCGCGTCGGTGTTCAGAGATGAGCGTGCGCTGCTGTGAATGACAAATGTGTGGAGAACAAGGTGAAGCTATGCGTGCGTCGCTCCGTGCGGGATGTTTGAGCACGTTTTGTGATGCGTTCAGGAGTCTTTTTTTGGTGGGGGAGAGAGAGGTGGGGAATCCAGGCCTCGCAGCTACGCGCTCAACGCGGAGGAAAATGAGCTGGATGAAAACATCATTTGTTCATGTTTTTGAAGCTAGTCTGAGTCACAGCGCCTGGTTCAGCCGATGTAGGCCCTGGGCTTTAAAGACTGGCTTCATCCGGTCCCTATCCTTACATCAGCAGCATCATATGATTAGGCTGCAGTGCTGAGGAATCATCAGCTGTTGCATCACATTTTTCATCTCCAGTTTTGTGGATGCTTGGTTTATTTAAATGTTTTCTCAGAACATCGTCCCAAGTAGTCCTGTTTTTCTCCCAAGTAGTTTTGACATAAGCTGGGGGAAGTTTTCCTGCCTGGTCAGCTGATGAGCTGTAAAAATAACTGCACACGTCACATTGTGCTGCTTTCATCTGGAAAGTATATCACTATACTCTTTTTTTTTTTTTAAATTAGGTTTATATAATAATAATAGTTAAACACAGCTATCATTCAGAGTGCAAGATGATTTTAACTTCATTTCAACATAGGTATCCCAGTAAATGTGAAAACAATGCAAAATAATATAACAGATGATAACTTTTAATAATTGGTAACAGGAAAATGTGATGGATTGTAAAAGCAGCATATGGGAATGAATATGGGAGAGAAGATAGCCTCCAGTCCTAAAGGGCAAAAAATAGTTTTTTGGCTTCTGGATTGGTTTCTCCATCGTGCAGCCCACTGCGCCTAAGCATGAGTACTTGTAGTGTTTTACAGATATAAAACCACCATGGATTAAAAATACATATTAGAAAGAGTAAAAATCAGCCTTGTCTGTAGTTTGATGTTTCATGTACACTGTTTCTTTTATCATTATATTCTATAAGCTTTGTTGGCTGTAGGGGTTTTTTCTCTTTGCAGTACTACGACTGGCCACTGGGAAAAGTTGGCTGAAGATTGGCGGCACTGTATCTAACTCTTTTAGTACAATCATGGTGAAAACAAGAACACAGCTACCCGGGACCTATTCAAACATAACCATATGCCAGTATTAGTGTTATCTTATTGGTGATACAGCCATATTGGTGAATACAGTGATACGAATCGTTTAAGTATGACAAAAATGCAAAAAAATAAAATCAGGAAGGGGGAATTTTTCACGGCCTGTATGTTTGCTAATAAGTAACAAGAAAGTAACAAGCTAGATTTGAAGTAATTTAGACACGCTAGGATTAATCTATAATCTATAATCACTATATGCAAAAAAATTATTTTAAATATATATATTTTCAAACTTCCATAGATTCACTAATATTTTCAAAAATCTATTGTCTAGTTTCGTAATTGGTGTTTAACTAAAAGACTAAACTTTTGGAGGAGGCGTTTGAAGGATAGCACTTTAAAAACAACGATAAGTTACTGGCACAGGGTTTTATTAAGCACTTTATCACTCAGAGATGTTTTTTTTTTTTGTCAAGTCATGATAGAAACGCAATAAGAATCTGTGCTTCTGACCTTGATGACGTGTTCAGAGGTGTGGACCAGAGCAACAGCTCTGGATTGGCTGTGGATTGTGTGTGTTGGCTGCCCACATGGAAAACTGAAGTGCTAATGTGTCCGCACACACAGGTGTAGTTGTGTGTAGGTGACAGGTGATTTATTCCGGGGAATTGTTCAGTGTTGGATTTATTTTGCCACTTCAGCTTTTTAATCAAAGTTTGTCTCCAAGAATCAGCGGAAGCACATCAAAGGGCAGAGTCTGACAATTGAGTAGAAAGATATTTTAGTCTCAGTTTATTTTATGGGAAGCCCCCCTGCCTGGTGGCCTTTCTGATCAGACAGTAGCTTTGAGAGGAAACCATTGTTTCTGTGGTATTTCTCTTGTTTGTTGCTGCACAAGACCAAGCGTAAGTGGGTGTAAGTTCACTGCAGTGAGATCAGTTGATAACCAGAATGAAACGAGCAGCGTCCCCATAAGATGGAGGTGGAGGTGGAGGATGGGTGTGTTGAGGGTCATGGTGGCAGCTGCTGACTGTAGAGGTCAAGTTTCCTTATGTTGAGTCTGACAGTGCTACAGCACAAATTTATCTGAATAACAAACAGCTGAATATTTCTTCTGATTAAGCTCAACAAATATTATCTTTTAAACCTTCACCTTGTTCGCCCTCTTCTTCTGCTGTGGTTTAATGGTACCGAGCACCAACCGTTTACCTCAGTGAGTCAACTGAGATTTGCATAATGTGGATGGAAACGTGTTCATTTGCATTTTATTTTACAGACTTTTTTGATGCTCTCTTTAGAATTTGTGCTATGTATTGTAAGTGGGGTAATAAGTAATTACTTAGAAAATACAAAGTCAGACGAAACTATGATTAAACGCCGGCTCCAAAAAGCTTTTGTGTGTCCTGATTATTCTCAAACTAGAAAGTTTCCACTGGCATATTTCCACTGCAGGAATTTATTGTTCATCATAAAAAAGTACTCCACTTCCTTTACTTAAACGTCCCAGAAAGATGATACTGGGATCTCAGTTTGGTCTTTGCTGTGTGCTGTGCAAAGTATTCTGTCTTGTAGGCTTTATGCCAAGGTACTAAGTGATGTCCTTGGAGGACAAACACACAAACATACACACCAGCCAGTCTGACTAGGTGTTGCCAGCTGAATGATTTGATTATAGCAACGCTGTTTGGATTTCTGACCTTCAGCCTTCTCCTTGCTGCTCACTTACCGTGGTCCGTTGTTGAGATTAGGCTCACCAAGGTGAAGACAGCCACCGTGGACCAAAACAAACAGTATGCCCTGCTCAGTAACGCACAGGAAGGACAGACATCTGTGTGTCGGTCTCCATGGATCGTGTGGTTTTAAATGTGGTTCTTTTGTGTCTGCTGGTGGTTGTTTAGTCAGATATGCAGATTTGGATGTAGTGTATTACGCTTATTCATGATAGATTTGGATTGTTTCTGACACTTGGCATAAATTATTTGTTATTATTTAAAATAAATTAAATATTCTAAATAAATTGACCAACAATGCGTGTCAGTAATCTCTTGTTGTGCTTGCTTCCTGTGGTACTTTGGTTCAGGCTTTCTCAGCAGCTGTTGTTTGCCGTTACATTTTGTACATGATGGTCCCCAGAGGATCAGTTTTACTGACTTGAAACCAGACGTCCCTGTGATGCAAACATTGCGTTCAGTTGCGCAGTTTGTTAGTTTATACTTTGACGACCGATCTGATGACACTCATACGCGTCTTATGCTTCGTAAACAAATGTCAGCGTAATCACGAGTACACTGTGGCAAGATTAGCATGCTGATGTTAGCATTTAGCACAAAGTACCATCACACCTAATTACTGACGAAGCCATCCAGAGAACATTGTCAGCTACGCTGGTACATAGTTCATACACCAAAACATTATTGTTTTGACAGTAATCTACATCACATTAGATGCCAACAGCTGTTAAAAATAAACAGGGGCATCATTCTGCCAGCTTGGTTTTAGTTTAATGTAAATAAGCGAAGACGTCACAAAGACCTGTGAGCTTAACAGTCCACAAATAGCTACAGACAGACGACTACAACTGCTGCTGCTCTGCCAATGGGATGGAGTGAAGACAGTGAATAAGGTGAAGTCGAAGCTTAATGTCTTTAATTGCATCTTATGTTGAAAACAATAAGCTGGCCCATATTAATACATCAGAGGTGGAATACAGGATAACATACTGATCTGTACCTGCTGAGCTTTAACCTTTTCTTTGGAAAGGAAGAAGAGCTTCCCCGTCAGCATGATTAAAGCTTCATTACTACCAGACAGCTTGACAGTCAAGTTCTTCTGGCTGTCTTGAGTTTCAGTGATCTCTTTTCCTGCTCTGTGGGCAGAGGCGTGCCTACCAACTAACCAAAGCACGGACAAATATTTTCACTTTGGTGTTACTGAGTTCAGCTGACCTGCTTCTTACTAGTGTTTATTTAAATCGCCGCCCGTGACTCAGCCTGTCAGTCACTCCTGTGTCAGCTGCTCTTGTAGTCACCTGACCGGCCGACTCTGCTGTGTCCTTCACCTGACACAGCAGAAGACGGCAAGATGAGGACTTTGAAAGCAAGAGGGAACAATGACTTTACTTTTGTTTGACTTTCAATGTACTTAATTGGTGGATGATAAACCAAATATGTGGAGTTTGTCTGGAAGTTTCCCTTCTTTTGCCTCAGAGCTGCTCTTTTCGTGGTCAATCTGTCCAGAGCTGCATATTAGAATCAATCAATTTAAGCTACTTAGGAGTTCTGAGGTTCCTTTCGTGCATTGTCGTCATGTTCAATCAATCAAAACCACTTTATACACATAGTACTGCAGCCTGTAATCTGATTAGTGTGGATTAGACCCACTGTATGTAGAAACGGTATAATCACTGACTTTGATTAAACAGGGCAATAGAAGAGATATACACAGAGGATTATACAGTATTTCCATTTACCCGGATGATTTTAGCACAAGTTAAAGATGTTTTGTTAGTATTCAGTCATTCATCCAGGTAAAACCAGCTCTAATTACAGTACCAGACACATTCAGTGTTTGCAAGTGCATGCATGTTCACCTTGTTGTTAAACTGACAACGAGGTCTGAAGGAATTCATTCCAAAAACAACCATTAAACATTAGCAGAAGGTGCACTAATCGGAATGTGTATCTAGACAATGGCTGAAATCACTATACTGCATGTAATGTGTAAGGTGTTGCTTGAAGTAACTAACATTCAGAAAATGTCTATATCATCATATTCAGACAGATCTTATAATTAGAGGACACTATAAACGGCACGAGAGTGGTCTGAAAAATTGCGGTGTTTATAGTCACATGACTTCTGCTGTTTCCTTTTAAAGGGAACTGCATGTTATTTCCTCTCAAGCAGACACAGAATGCTATGCAGACATTGGCTGTAGTCTTTACTGGTGTGTTCAAGTGCACACTTGTGGTGTGACACCTCAAACCTCAACTGAAGTTTTTGTTTCAGATGAAGTTGATGTCTGACAAATGTGTTTTGCATTAAATTTCAACATAAACAAAACAATGAAAATCGAATATACAGTATCTGCAATATATATGCATATCTGAATAGTTGAATATTGTAGACTTTTATATGAACCTTGTTTTTAAATGGGTGACAGAAGTGAGGTTAATCACTGGCTAATCACTTCCTGTTGATTTTTGAGTGATACCTAGTGTGTGTGTGTGTGTGTGTGTGTGTGTGTGTGTGAGAGACAATCTGGGGAGAATAGTAACAAGGAAAGAGAATGATATTGTTTATTCATGTTCATCATTTACTTTACTGATGCTTGTAGTTGATGTTCACAGATTACTTACAAAAATCTTACTCTTTACATACATCTTTAAGGCGAAAGTGTCCACTTCCCCTGTGATGCTTTGATATTCGCTACTGTAAAATGTAGTTTCCACCCACACTACTAACTGCTAGATCAAATGGGTCAACAAGTATGAACATTTCTTTCCATACTGGCTAGTTTAAACACGACAGGTAAACTGCAACTGCATGTGTGAAGTTGGTGGCATACCTGTTTAACCTGTCTCCATATTCCTAGATGTTGCAATCACTTGTGGCAAATACTACAGAGGAAAACCACACCTAGCTTTTTTTTTTCTTTTTAGCCTCATAAAACTGCTTGCTTGAGAAGCTGCAACACCTAAAAAGGAGGAAACACGTTGATTCCTCAGCAGCCTGATATATGTACTGCATGTGAAACTGACGTAGGTGCTATGATCTCAGCGTGCACCGTAAGCTAATTATATAGCTGTAAATTATTCCTGCCTGGTTAGAAAATTGAAGGTAATGAGGTTAGACAGCTAAAACATGCCCTTTGTGCTTCATGATGTGTTTGTGAATACTTGTACGTGTTAGTGTTTCTCCGTGTCATGTTAGCTTGTACAAAATCAACAGAGTGAAGTGCGGCCGTGTGGACAATTGCCGCTCTTAATTTCTCACACATAATTGAGGCGAGTTTACTTTGTACACAGCAGCATCAGACGTTAAACTGCCACTTCATTACTATCAGTTGATAGCTTTGCTCCCTGCCAGAGTGGCTGTAGGGTGTTGGGGGTTGGGCTCAAGGTGAATACTGGGTGGGTCAGGTCTGTCTCTCAGGTGAGAGCATGATTAATACTGTGCGCGCGCGTGTGTGTGTGTTTGCACACATTCTCTCCAGGATACAGACCTCTGGCATGTCCTCCTCTCGTGTTAAGTTACTGCAGGTAGTTGTTTATGGAAATGAGAGAGAGGATGAATGGCTTGACCTGCTCTGTAATTGCACAGCTGTCTGTTTACTGTCAATACAAGGTGCAGCTGGTCATCACATTTATCTAGATATTGTAAGTACGGATCGGATACATAGTCGTATAAACAGCTGCTGCTCAGCTTCAGGTGCCAAAGGACTCCCTAAGAGGAAAGGAGAAAGTGCTTGCCTAGATTGCACTAATCGATAATCAGTCACAGGACAAAATGAAGTCATACATTATGTATGACAATAAAATACAATGGAAAAATGCTTTTAAGAAAAACCGCTGTTAGTTTTTCCTTCCTGCATGTTTTAATGTGCTTTTCATCTTTTCTTTCAGTAAATAGTCAGCGTTGAGGTGGGCCAGTGATGTCACCCCCATCCACAGGTCCCACTGCTGTGCCCCCACCAGACGGTGGCTGGGGATGGGCTGTGGTGCTTGGCTCTTTCATTTCCATCGGATTCTCATATGCTTTCCCCAAGGCTATCACGGTCTTCTTCAAAGACATCCAGATCATCTTCGGCGCCTCCTACAGTCAGATAGCATGGATCTCCTCCATCATGCTTGCAGTCATGTACGCTGCAGGTGAGTCAGTGGATGGATTTACCTTATATCTCATTTTAGAGTGTAACATTTTCATAACTTTGAATTGAATTATTTGATTGATGTCTGTCAGCTGGTTAGGTAACGCAAAAATATATTTCAGTGAGAAACTGTATGAAGTAGCAATGAATATGGTGAAACCAGGCTATACGGTTAGCTCCACAGGTTGAGAGAAGTGACCTTTGTTAACAAATGCATGCAATGAACTGATAGCATGGGTTGAAAGCACAGAAACCCACTCACACAGTCAATATTTGCATGAAAAACTAACATATGCTGTACAACTTTGCTGCACCAACAAGCATGTAAATATGTGAAGCATTGAAATGGATTAAATGGACACACACGAGCATCACTTTATAACAAAAGCAATATAACTATGTATACAACACTGAAAAGAAGTAATAAAGACACAGATGAAACAAGTTGTATTTAAATAAAAAAATACAAAACAGAAACTATAACACACAGAATAACACACTGGAGAGAACCAGATTATACTTCCAGTTGGGAGACATGGGGTGATGTGTGTCTACCCCACACTCACCAGGCAGGCAGCTCACCAAGTAGATTTAGGAAGTCCACAGCAAAAAGCTTAATTACCACACAGTCAGGGTTACATGATATTACTGATGTTATCTGCAAATGCACTGATTTTTAAAAAAAAATTCTGTTTATGTGGCTGCATCTTGCTGCCCCCAGCAATATGCTGCTAAAGTTGCTAAAATTGTACATTTTACAGATACATTAAAAGCCACCCACGCTGACATACAGAACATTCACAGTGTAGGTTGGAAAGGCTATGTGAATCCCTTGGCTAATTACCTCAACAAAAGCAAGAAAACGAGATAATAACACTCAAACATAAAGAGTTTTCTATTTACAAGAACCATCTGCTGGTGTGAGCCTTGCTTCGCAAAAAAGAAATCTCAGAAGACTTGCGATTAAGAATTGCTGATTTGCAGGAAGCTTGAAAGGGTAACAAAGTAATCTCAAATAGTTTAGATATTCATGAGTCCAAAATCAATTTAGTATGGTGGCTCATCTACTCTAGAAGTGATGCAATGCAGAATAGTCAATGAGGAAAGTCAGTGAAGGTTCTCGGTCAGTCGGGTCATCGTCTCCCAAAGGTTGATGTTTAGTTGCAACTGGACTGGTCTCAATGAGGTTAAAAGTCTTAAAAGCAAAGTCTACCATAAGCAGTCATTGAGCAGATATACACGTGCAGTGTGTGTATATAGTCTACAGCAATTCTTTGTTGAATAAAGAACCCTTGAAGGGTCAAAATATGTTTTCATCAGGGTGTTTTCTGCACCATATTGCTCCAGTCACCTGCTGTATTTTCCACTTTGGATTTAGCCCAGCAGCCTTCTGCTTGGCAGTGTCACAGCTGCCATCTGTCCACACTGTAATCCTCCTGTCACTCCATCCACTGCTCTTGTCACTAACTGTATTGGTCATCAGCAATCCTGGAAAACTCGTTTCTTACATTATATAAGCAATGTACAGTAAAA
>JAUBNQ010000015.1:4187599-4198031 GCA_032353495.1 Ctenopoma kingsleyae | reverse complement strand
TTTCTATGACAATTATTAGTCAATACTTTAACACAAAGAATGCGGTACAGGTTTAAATTGGATATTGACTCAGATTTGAAAGAACTGAAGGAACTTGAACTCACAGTGACAACTCGCTTCCAAAAAAACTAATGTAAACTTTTTGTTGGTCTCAGTGAATCACTGCAGGCCATGGTGTACCTCTGTGTACTCCACATACTCTCTGGCACGGAGCCCAGCAGGTCAAACTGAATCCTGTGCAGAGCTCCAACAAAACAAGTCTCCTGTGTCAATACATTCGTCAATAGTAGTTTGTCAAACGTATGTTGTGTCAGCATGTGTGTAGGCCGATAAGGAATAAGAAACATCAGTAAATATGCCTGAGGTAATTTGTAGATATTTCACCTTCTGCAAAAAAAATAGTAATGAATGTGTTCCTATGTGACACATAAAAATGAATTGAAGAAATAAAATAATTCCTCATATGTTAGTTTTAATGTTAGTTTAATTGTCTAAAATTATAAAATATAAAGTTAGACTTTAATTCCATATAAATATGTCAGTCACTAAATCTTGACAATTTGCTGCCAGGATGAATTTGTTCCCTGAACATTATTTAAAGAAAAGGTTTGTAACAATATATTTTTATATTTGAAGACAAAAACAATATGTAAAGAATAACCTTTGTGAAACACTTGCCATGAAGTTTGGGTCTGCCACATCACAGCACTTAACCGATTACAAACTGCTGCTTTTGCTTAACAATCACTGTGTGTCATTATCATGTGGTGTCTACGTCAATATGTGCAGTTATTAGGCAAACTGCTCTTGTTACTCATTCATTCATATTGACCGCACTCATCAGCTATTCATCAAACATCTGCTCACTTGTTCTCTCTCATACGCCGATAAAACGATCGCTGTTTGAATGTTTAACACCTTTCTAATTTCCCACCGCTTCGTCTCTTAGTGTTTGTGCCGGTGTTTACACGGCTTCGTCATTACTGTGAAGCTGTCTGATAATGA
Source organism: Ctenopoma kingsleyae (assembly GCA_032353495.1). Lineage (NCBI taxonomy): Eukaryota > Metazoa > Chordata > Actinopteri > Anabantiformes > Anabantidae > Ctenopoma > Ctenopoma kingsleyae. The sequence continues at coordinate 4,197,026 of JAUBNQ010000015.1, read as the reverse complement.
GCAATGGGACATCTAGAAATAATAAAACAATTGATGCAAATTCCATGAATGACCTTTACCTTATCACTACTGTTTGTCTCAAGATTCTGTAGATTGCCAGTCTTTCTATGATTGGGATCTTATAATAATCTCAAGAGCCATTAGCATGGCTCGTGGCTTTTTCGCACATTTTGCTATTATTGTGCTTGTGGTTTACCGTGTCCACTCTACAGATATTTGTGATGCACTAAACAGAGCAAAAGTTCATATTTATTGAACTTTGACCCGTGCTGTGCTGACCTTTTGTTTTTTTCACCATACATTGTTGACCACCCCATGAACAAATGAAAAACTACTTAGCCTAGTTGTGTCAACAACTTTCCCCAAACTGTACAATAAGAAATTATCATTATTGGTCATCATTAGCCACATCAAGACTAGATGACAGATAGGCTGGCAAAATATTAGCATGCAGATACAGCTATCAAGATTGTTAAAAACTGTCTGAGTGACTCACTTCTTGTGACTCTAACCAGCTTATCCTTCCAGATATGTATCCAAACTATTGCTTTAGTTTTTTAATAACTACTTTAATAACTAAAGATGTCACACAGCCTAAAGTCGATGTCATTTTGTTACTAGTGTATTACAGTGTTGACTATGTTCCCACCAATAAGAGACGGTGATAGGAAAATAACCTTATCGTCTGTGATTTGCATGCATCATTTGCATCAGATGCCTGGCCAACAATGCTAAACCCTCAGCAAACATCCAACAGCTTTTTCTAGTTATAAAGAAAATCCAAAGTAACTATGTTATTTTATTTTGTTACATACTTCAGTATTACTTTGGCCTGTAAGTAAAGTTGAAGCAAGTGTGGTTCAAAGCTGTCAAAGCTATGGAAAAAATGACTGTGTAGGAATTTACTTTCATTTCTAGATAATCAGGGTTGGGCATCTTCCAGTTCTAGTGAATTTCTTAACAGAATTACATCCGATGGCTGTGAAGGTACTGTCCGACATCCCCTCAGCGCAGCGGGCATGGCGCTATGATGACGTGTTTAATCCGCAGACTGTATGTCCGTGCTGGATCAGTGTCACTAATCCAGAAAGGGAGCGAGAGAGAGAGTGTTGACCTTGGTTGAAGCAGCATGGAAACAGTGCTCATCTGTGTTACGATCACTGTCAGTCATAAAGGCAGGCACACAACAGAATGCTCACTATACAGTAAAAAACTAAAAGGTGAGGAACTGCGGTAATAGTGTTATTTCTTTAAATACTTAATTAAAATTATAAATGATTTTTTCTGGTGCTTTGCTCTGGTACAGCAATGCGCCTGAAGCTGTCACTGCTAAAGATCCATTACAGTGCTTTAACAAAACCAAGCAAGTGGTAATGTATTAGTATTACAATTGCATTATCTTGCAAGTGGATACTTGAATGTTACATGGATGCATTGACATTTAGTTTAGATCAAGACACTCTGCACAGGTAGATACTATTACAAACAACTGATTTTTTTTTTTTTTTAAACCCTAATCATACCTCCAGTGTGCAAATTTGTCTTATTACCCCTAAAATCCATTCAGTAAGGTGAATTCCTGTTAGTTGTAGCCACTGGGACTTTTTAAAATTACTTTCCTTAACCCATATTTATTATTTATAACATTTTAACATAACATAAATGCAATATTGGTGAGATGGAGACAATTTTACATGTTGTTCACTCAGTTACACACATTCGTAACTAACACCTGTCTTATCTGCAGGTCACTGAGGAACTTCAGAACAGTTACAGTTTTGTGGGCCTTGTCCAAGGTCACCTCTCTTGGGGTAACCTTTTCCACCCAGATTTATCTTGCTGATAATGGAGATAGAACTGGCAGACTTCCTATCACAAGCCCGATTCTCAAACCTTTAGGCCATCACATCATTCAGTTTGATGCTGCCTTCTGTTAGCTTCAAACTTTACCACAAATCTTTATGTCAACCTGAAAATATGGATGCACTTCATACTCCATATAAATAAACTGGGTTTAGGCTGGTTTACCATCTATTATGTCCCTGTAAATATCTGTGTAATGGGTCAGCAGCAGACAGCTGCCTGTGTCCTCTTGCAGCTTTCAAAAGTAGTTTGCTTCCATTTCTGTTGACTTTACCCTATTTGAAGTGTGATGGATAGCCAGCATCCTCACATCATGAGCTGTAACAGACTCTTTGCTGCAGCTTCCATTAAAGAGTTGTGAAAAAACTGTTAGACACATTTTCATATGTGTCCTTCCCTTTTGGGATCTAGGTGGTTATATTTAGTTTGGGGTTTTGTCCACTGTGTAATGAAGTCCATGCTGCATCTGGCCAAGCGATGATAAGCCTTTTTCAAGGGAGGTAATGTGCAGGCTCACGGGCTTCCTCATCTTGGCCAATTCAGGTCCCTCCGAGCCCCTGAGAATACTGATCACTGCTGCAGATGCAAATGAGGGGAACTTTCCTCAAGGTCAAAAAAAGATTCATGCAGAGCAAATTAAGTCAGATGACTCCTCGTCTGTAGTGGCTTTTTAAATTGCAATGGACCTGGCAGAAATATGACACATCTCCTGGCTGCTAATGAGAGCATTATTTCAAAAACATACATCTTTCATTACCTTTCTCTCTTGTTATTAGATTTAGACCTCCTGTGCTTAAAATTCAGCAAAGGGATTGGAGACAGTGTGAATTATAATGCATAGATTTCTAAAAGCTTTAAAGCACCCACATTCTTCATCAGATGTTATTTACCAAACAAATAAAATTGACCAAATGTCATAATGTATGGTGGAAAATGCAAGTACAACATATAGAAACACAATAGCTACCTGTATATAATATAAAATGCAGATTTCCTATTTGACTTAATCGTTTAATTTGTCATTGATAACTAAAAACATAGCATAGTAATGTGAGGGTAAAAGAAGATGCGACTGTGAAACGCCTAATTAACATTTACCGTCGACAGACTAAATGACATTAACACTGAACTTGTTTTCACTTCTAATTAAGTCATTTAGATAGTGTGGTTAAACTGGGCATTTGGTTACAACCTAATTAACCCAACCTAAGACTTCTACCACTGTCATTGACAAAAAGATTGACATGTCTGCATGTCTGATAACTTTGCCGCTGCCCGAACGTAAAGGTCACATGCTTATACCAACTTATTTTTAAATATAAAAAAAAACTGTACTGTAATTTGGGCAAAGTACAGTACAATGCAGTTTCAATAAAATGTTTTGTCTTTTTTTTCTGAGGGTTTGTGAATGAAATCTTTTGTTCACTGGCAAGAAAAAGTTTTGAAACACTGAGACATTTTTCTAATTTTACACAATTTTACACAAGTGTAAAAGAATGAATACCATGTTCCTTATTCATCACCTTGTTCATCAGCCTTAAAGACTTTACAAAACAACTAACATTCAATCAGCGTTAAACTTGCTTAACTTTGAGAGGCATGCCATTCCCTCTGCACAATGACTGATTGGGGATAACTTAATTTTGCAGCAAGACATCGCTGCAGAAGGCCAGGGAGGAACCAACCAGAACCATCTAGAAAATGTTTAAAATGAAAATTTGATTTGACCATTATTCCTAATGCCTAAAAATGAACCAATGCACAACAAAAAAATAACACAATGCATAAGTGTGTAGGTATTTCCAAACTTTTTCTTGCCAGTGTATGTATTGATTTATTTTGAAAAAACAGACTAGAGAATTAGATTGCTGCTTGATGTACCTTACATTCTGTACTGTATTGATACACTCTACACAAAATGTAGACATGCAAGTCTACATTTATTACATTGTCACTTCCTATAAGCTGATTTGGCACAAGGAGTGCCCTGTTTAAAAACTGAAACAGTCTGGTTGCTGCTATGAATAGAAGCTAGTCTCCCACTGGTGTGCAGCACTAACCAGATTAAGTCATTATGTAGTCACTTTCAGAGATTCTGTACTGTAAACATGTGACGTGGAGATTGATTTTTCTTCTTTCTGTTTTTTCAGGTCCTGTCAGCAGTATACTGGTCAACACATATGGCTGTAGGCCTATTGTAATGATGGGGGGCTGCCTCTGTGCCACAGGCATGATTTTAGCTTCCTTCTGCAACGACGTGTTGCAGCTTTACATCTGTATAGGAGTTATTGGTGGTAAGTCCATGTAAATCCACTTAAGTCAATTTTGGGCTAAATTGATTACCGTCTTCTAAGTAGAGGCTAGTCAGGTTAAAAATAACTATATAATAAAGACATTTCATGAATGTTTGCTATTTATTCAATATAATTTGGTTTATGCTTTCATTATGTTATACTGTATTTTTTTAATGCCAGTAATAATAGTTGTCAAACAACAGCCTGTCTCCAGTAAAATTACCTGGTCCCCTCATCAAGCTCATTTTCTGTCACTGGGCTTCATGTATTCTTGTAGGCATATTTATTTAAGAAATATTCTGCATATACAGCTATATCTTGGTGTCTTTTTGGTGTCCTAAAATGTTATTTAGTGTTAGTACATTAACAGTTGGACCATGGTACCAATTTGTGATGGATACAATTTCGTCCTTTCTTATAGGTCTTGGACTAGCCTTCAACCTGCAGCCAGCACTGACCATGATTGGCAAATACTTTTATAAGAAACGTCCAATCGCTAATGGGCTGGCGATGGCAGGCAGTCCTGTTTTCCTTAGTACCTTGGCTCCTCTCAATCAGTACCTTTTCAACCATTTTGGCTGGAGAGGCAGCTTCCTCATCCTGGGCGGGCTGTTGCTAAACTGTTGTGTGGCTGGTTCCCTTATGAGGCCTTTGGGACAGCCACCCAACAAGGCCAAGAAGGACGAAGAGTTGGCCGCTGTCACCATCACTACGAAAGAGAAGCGTACTGTTTGGCAAACAGTCAACAAGTACCTGGATTTGACACTCTTCAAGCATCGTGGCTTCCTCATCTACCTATCAGGCAATGTCATCATGTTCCTGGGCTTCTTTGCACCCATCGTCTTCCTTGCAGCCTATGCAAAGGACATGGGTGTTGATGAATACTCAGCTGCCTTCCTCCTCTCAATTCTGGCTTTTGTTGACATGTTTGCCAGACCCTCTATGGGACTTCTGGCCAACTCACGTTGGATCCGGCCCAAGATCCAGTACTTCTTCAGCTTTGCTGTGCTGTACAATGGGGTGTGCCACATACTCTGCCCATTGGTGGAAAGTTACAGTGGTCTGGTGGTGTATTCAGTGTTCTTTGGTTTTGCCTTTGGCATGGTCAGCTCAGTGTTGTTTGAAACATTGATGGACCTGGTTGGGGCCCAGAGGTTCTCCAGTGCCGTGGGACTCACCACCATAGTGGAGTGCTGCCCAGTCCTCATTGGTCCACCACTAGCAGGTATGGTCTGTATTTCAGATACTGAACTTTTGAGTATTCTCAGCACTTCTGTTTATTGGTATCAGCCAATTAAATTCAGTACTTCATGCTTTTGACGAAATCAACTGATGATGGTGATTCTATCATTGATTTGCAATAAACATTTTTAAATGCTGCACTGACCAGACCTTTACTCAAAAATAAGAACTGGCAATAGTTGACATGTAGACATGTTTTCAGAAAATATTTTCCAATTCTACTTAGGCAATAGTTTTGTATTGCTCAGATACAATAACTTTTTACAACTTTGTGTTGTCTTGCAGGGAAACTGGTTGATGTCACAAAAAACTACAAGTACATGTATTTTTGCTGTGGAGCTGTCGTAATTCTTGCCAGTATTTGGCTCTTCATTGGAAACTTTATTAACTACAGACTCTTAGAGCGTGAGCGCAAGCAGGCAGAGATGTATAAACGGACTGAGACGGAAGATCCAGATCAAATTCAGGATAAGAAGGAGACCGATGGGGAAGCCCAGGCCTCTATGGAGCTAGATGACCAAAGTCAGAAACAGGAGGAACCTATGCAGCATGAAACCAACATCTAGATTGTTCTGGTCTGCCAGCAGTTCACTATCACCTCTGCAACAACCTCACAACACCCTCAACCACGATCAAACTGAGCTCCAAGCAAGAGGTGCCTCTGGGTTTTCCACCAGTCTCCATTGGAGGTCCTCTTCCTTTCTCTAAAACAAACTGCCAAAGCAACCACCGTGGGGCACAAGGCTGTAAGGAGTAATGTCAGTTTGTCAAACGGCTTCAGCTGTGACTACAACAGAAACACTAACCACAGAGGAATATGTAAGATAACATATGCATGTGAAAAGGCTAAAAGTGAGAAAATGTTTATGGAAAATAGTGTGATACTAACTGTATTTTCCTTTTTGTCATGTTCATCTCATATCAGTATTTACTGTAACGTTCACGACCAAGTGGTAGTTACAGTCAAGATATGGGAACGTAAGAACTTTCTGTAAGAACTTCTTGTTTGTTTCAGTGGCAGCAAACATAGTAGCAAATTTCAGATGTTGGCGGATAATTAGAAATAATTATATAATCTACTCTGCTTAAGAAATGTATTATTTGTCAGATTGTTCATGATTGATTTTAGTTTTCTCCATCTATCCCAACAAGTTAAAACATTCCTAGCTGTAACAGCGTCATTCTGTTCTTGCTCCTGTTTCTTCCAATGTGATACTAATTCAGTTCCAACAGCACCAGCAAACTCAGTCCATTTGTTTAAAAGATGGTCTCTTTACAACACACTGAAGTCTCAGTAAGTGGAAGTCAACTTAACACATGGTAGCAATGAATAATTTCTTGACAGTGAGAAAAACCTTTCTGTATTTTTTTGCCGGTGTGCATCCTTAGGGCGTGTGCTGGTGTGCATCCTATGTTTTGAACAACACTGATCCGTATTCACACCCTAAGCAACCTGAGTGTATTTGCTGCATTTTTGACAGACTGTGAGCAGTTACAGTAGAAGCTCTTAATGTACTACCCGTACAGTCAGAAATCTGTACTCACACTACGGACGTGGACATGCTTATATTCACAGAAAAAATTGGCATGTGTACATGGACAAGTTCAAGCGTGCATGTTTGCAACTCTGGACAGTAGCAACACAGAGAAGTGCTCTTTTGACTGAAGAAAAGTGAAAGTATGTCTAACTGCTTCAGAAGGACAGTGTTAAATAATTAACAGTACATATTGTTTATTTCACTGTTGCTCATTTAATTACCTAGCTGCTCATGGGTAGTCACTGGCACTACGGACAGTCTGCACCAAATATTTGGGCTACACATGGACATATGTAGTGAGTCCATCCAGTGAGTCCATCGGTGGTGATGAAATTTACGCCATGAATACCATGGACACCTGGATGTGGAAAGCATGAAATGGCCTTAAGACATGGTATTTCATTGACAGACATAACAATTTCAGAGATTAAGGCTGTAGATATAAACATCTAATATGAAAGCAACAGTCTTTGCTTTGACGGATGGCTTCTCCAGTAGTCTTTCAAGTTGTGGAAACTGAGAAGCTATCAATAGTTGTTAGGCTGTTGCTTGTGAAATCATATCAGTGGGGAACAAAAGAGAAGCTGTGATAAGTCTTGTTGTTGACAGCTGTTGGGCTTAGAAAGTTTGTCTAAGTTTCCCTGGTTGCTCAGTTCTGGAGGAAGCAAACTACAACAGCTAATGGTGACTTGTTGATTGTCTTGCTTGCAGTGTGAATACATCTTTAGCAGTCCCAGTGCAGTTGATCCATCTGGTCATATGTGTCCAGCAAGAACGCAAACTCCTAATTGCACTATGTTTCATATGGCAACTGGGCACCCTAATAATTCCACTTCTATAAATAAAGAACAGATGTGTTCACAGCTGGCACTTGCATATTATGCTGCCCACTTGAGCGCCGTAATGTTGTGTAGTAAAACCCACACAACCACCACTTTAATACTTTCGATGAAGTCATAAAATGCTTTCTGTAAGTTGTCTTGGGTTCCATATTGCACTCACATACAATATGCTGCACTAAAAGACAAATGGCCATATTTCACCCCAACATCTTTATAGAATGCTGCATTTCAATGAATTTAATTATGGATGAATGTAATTTCCTCTGTGGGCCTTAATAAGGTATTAATGACCAAAAACCATCTGTATAATAGCGGCTTTTCTACATATAGAGCCATAAATAATATATTCTCTCATATTTCAATGCAGATATACAGGGAAATGTATTTCTTGTGGTCACTAACAGTCCATACTGTGTTACATTGCCTTAAATGTAATGAATGCAGGGGAATTGTACAGTGAATACTTGATAGTATTATATAAAGCTGATAAACCTTTGTGTTAAATGTCACCCATTTTTTGCTGTTTGCCATTTTGATTAACTTACGAGAAATCAATGTATCTGCTGTACTGAAATGTTAAACTAATGAAACGTTTATGTTCTGTTTTGTTTCTCCATTACCTAATTTGCTAACAAAATCCATGGCAGTATGTTAAAGCATATGTAGGAATATTACTGATTAATTAATGTTAATCAAGTCAATCAATGTGTGTTGTCATCCGTATTATATGAAGTCAAATGTACTAGATGAAAATATATAAATGTTGCTGTTATTCAATATTCTTACCATCCCACATGTTGATTTGTGTAAATGTTGTGCTGTTGGTCTCAAAACCCGATGCTAAAAGTCTACCAAACAGTGTCCTGTCACAGATGTATAAACAAAGCCAAAGCCACACACGTAATGCGATTTGTGAACAAAGCAATTGTGAACAAGAAAACAATGTTATCACTTTTTAGTTTTCTGCTTTGAACAGTTGTGTATTCAGAGTTATCAAAATAGATGTCCAGCAGTACTATAAAATCCTCTAACGTTTATATTGAAATCAGATAAATAATCTGCTGTTGTTTGGCTGGATGAATCCTAAGGATATCAGTGGGCTATTGTTAAGACTATCTGCGATATTGCAGAAATCTTTGTTTTGAGGCAGAGCCAACATCATATAGACAAACTCAGTGTGTCATAACTTCACTGAACCTTGTTTGTTGAAGTTAACTCTCTTAAAAATTCACCTCATCTCACCAGCATTTCATGTTGGTATTAGTTTTCATTTTTCCCCATCTCTGTATCATGCTTATAGCTGTGGTTAATTGATAGCATTGATAACTAATAATTCTTGAGAGAGGAACAGACTCCTGTACAATCTTTTTCTACCAAATAACACTGCCCCCTGCTGGTTCCAACCCACCTAGACCAAAACGTACAGCCAGGCTTTCCTCTGACAAGGCTTTCCTTGTTTTCATGTTTTACCTTTTCAGTAACTACACAGTGGTTCAGTTTCAGTGGTTATGTAAATGCATCAGTAATTTTTGTTGTTTATTTATGATTTTTTTCATGATATTGTCCTCCTTAGCATTTATATGTTAAATTATACAAATAGAACACAACAACTAAGCGGCTAAGGGGAATACCATAAAATTTTAATCTG
>JAUBNQ010000015.1:4145759-4165995 GCA_032353495.1 Ctenopoma kingsleyae | reverse complement strand
CCAGGTGAAGGACTGTCAGAAGGTTTCTTGAAGGATGGAGCTGTTTTTAAATCAAAGCATCTGAAAGGATGAAAAAGGAGCTCTCAATGAGGTGAAACGCTGCAAGGCTCCTGTTACAATCAATGTGTTCAGGAAAAGGACAGCTTAACAACTCTCTATATCTATTTTTTTTTTTATTTCACCATAAATGTTGTTGCAATTTTTTTCATAATTATCATTCTTCTTCCTACAATTTATTTATTAAATAAACCTTTGTCAACAAATCTTATTCAGAACTTTTACAGCACTCCTCAGCTATGGTTTGACATTTGTTCACCATCTCGTCACATCATCAGCAACAAGTCACTCAGACTGAAGTTACCCGACTGTGCTGGATGTGTGACTGCTAAATTGCTCTTTCCAAACTTGTACTGGCCTGCTCCTGAAAACCACTGGCCCAGTTTATTGTTCTCTTTAACAATCAGACTCTAATAACTGATGGCGATTGTGCATGAAAGGTGCAGCTCCACTCTGTTCAGGCTGCTGTGGGTTTACTCATCCGTGTTTAAAAAAAGAACACACAAAAACAAAAAGCTCTAACAGCCTTTATCTGTCCTCTGTGGTTGCTTGCTGCCAGACAGTCCCTGACTGTCCCTGACCTGCATAGGGCTCTTGTCACATCTCTCTTTCAGCCCAGAGAAATGGAGTTTGACTCAGGCTGCTCTTGTTCTGAATCCTCCAGAGGCTGTATTAAAAAGGCATCGCAGCAATGTTGACAGGAATACATTTATCGGGATTGTGTCTCCTTTCAAGAGGCGGCTGGGGGTGGCGCTGGCTGCCACAGGTCGCCGTGGCTGGCTGGCAGGCCATTTGATCTCCATATCACCTGCACTGGATAGTCCCGCTCTCGGCTGGATCTTCAGAAGAAACCTTACATTGTAGAGCAGATAGGGATGAAATGAGTGCTGCTATTAATGTCCTTTAAATCATGGAGCATTATCATTCATCTTTTTTTTCTTTCCTTTTTTGGCAAATTAATCTGTGAACAGCAGTTATTGCTTCTCTTCTCGCTTCTCTTCGCCTCTTGTCAGCTTTTGTCGTAAATGTCCTGCTGGTGAGACACGTGGAATATGAATGTACGAGTGTTGAGGGTAATGACATCAGCAGCTTCACATCTCAAGCACTCAAATGGTGTTCTGTGTTTTAATAAAGCACTGAAAACATCTATGTGGATGTCATTTCAGCTTTCTGCATCAATTCAAATCAGTCAGCAGTGGGACATTTCAGTCCTCGGTATTTCTGCACCAGCAAGCTTTGTCATGGTTTACAGCACCTGTAAAACCTCATAAAAATGTAAGATCGGTTATTGTGACAGTATAACTATCAATCTTTATTTTTTACTGCAAATGAACACCTCTAGAGTACCATTTAGAAAATGGAGATTATAAGGATTGTAGGGCTCTACTGTGACATATTATTTAGGAGATTCCAGTCCACTTCTCTCCCTTACATTAGATCTTTCACCATGGCAAAAGTGATGAGCAGTGTCTAGAACTGTCAATCTGCGAGTGAAGTTTCCTTCTTAATTATTCCACAGAGCTTTCTGTCAGCAGACGCTCGCAGCTGGTAACACAGACGTCTGATGTCATTTTGTGGCTGTGATCTGGAGAAGAAAAAAAACTACTTCTCCAGTGTTAATGGTGGACATATGAAGAATCCCCTGAGCTGTGACTAAAGAGGCTTGCAGCCCAAATGATTTGATTCGGCACAGGAGTAGGAAGATGCCAGACAAGAACTGATTGCATGTGAAATTTAGCAGTGAATGTGTGCCTGTTCACACGGAAGCGAAACCACCCGTGTGTCTGGTGTTGAAGGTTTCTAAGCAGCCCGAAGTTGCAGTTACACTCAGCAAAGTGAACAGCAATTAGTTCCATCTCTAACTTCTTCTGAAGCCAATAGTCAGGAAAATAGCACTTCTAAATGTGCAGAGAACGCCGAGCTGACTTACATGGCCAGTGGAAACACGGCTTTAATCTATATCTTTGTACATTATAAAGGATTATTGTGACAGTATAACTATCATGGATGTATAGTGTAGGAAATGAGTATGTATGAATATGTACAGTCAGGACTACAAAATCTCAATAAAGACGGGAGAAACATGCTTCTGTATAGGGCACGAGTTTGATGGGTAGGAAAATTATGATTATATAGTATGGCCTATGCAGAAAAGTCAGCTTATCTGTAGAGTTTGTGACCACTTGGAGTCAAAAATGACCTGATTAGATTTTAGTGGTTGAAGGTCAAGGTCACTGTGACCTCATGTCTGTTACGTTCTCCTCAGGAATTTAACTACATCTGGCACAGATGTCAATTTGGACTCATGGATGAACTGATTAGAAGGAGAGGTTGAGAGGTTGGTGGATGACCAGCGTAACCGTTTGAGCATATGCAAGCATAAGAATGTTTCTTAGTGTTAATCAGAATAGAATAAAGAATAAAACAGAGCAATATGTTAATCAAATATACAACAGCCATGGTGGACATTGTGAGCATAATGTAAAAACATAAAAGTTAAACTTAAAAGAAACTATTTACGTTGAAATGTCTGACAGTGAAATGACTGGTTACAGTGAAGTGAAGGGAATGAGGTATATGAACAGATGACGAGAGTGCAAAATTTACATATCACATCAGATTATTTTGTGTAAGACTGAAGTAGTAGGCTGTAAACATGTAATATAGTATTAAGATATGGTGCAGGTATTAGATGAGGGGAATGTAACAGTTGATGATATAGCAGTGGAGGTGAGATGCCATGTGCAGTCTGGTTTGAATCTGTATAGTTCAGCTGCACTGAACAGTATTTGAGTAACTGTATATAGTTGTTTCGCTACTAATCAATCACCGGTGTCGTCCTCACAAACAAAACAAAACACAGCCAAAATCTAACTGTTGAAGCTGCTGGTTGTGAATTCACCATGAATCATTCTTTAATCAGCGTAATTTTAGATTGAATTGTGCCCTTAGAAGCATAATTGTTCTTTATGGGTTTTGTCATTGCGTTTCACCTTTTGAGGCCCTACAGCATTCTGCGAACAAGGTTAGGATGAAATCTGACTCTGACACCCATTCTGACAGCAAAGTCATTACTAGGAGATTATGAATCAAACGTTTAGTCCACAGCCAGGTTTATGAGATGGATTGCTGAGGGCTCCTGGGCTCTTTTGCATTTAAATAACCTCTCGTGGCCCAGTCAAACACTCCGCTTTATTAACACTCACCCAGACTAATGATATGGAACGCCCTATTAATTGCTGAAAATGCCAGCTTGAGATCCCTGGTGTCGCTTTTCCTTCCTACCTTTGGCTTTTACGAGCGAGAGATATATCTGTTGACATGGTGATCAAAGCCGAACGCTGATGGCACAACTTCAGTGTGAGTCGAAGCGGAAGGTTGAGCTCAGAGGGATCAACGGCCTTTATCACAGAGGAAGCCACTAAATTCAAAGTGATGAAGCCGCTGCATATTAAATAAATGAATAAGACCCAATCAAATATTATATTAACTAATATTTGCATGAATAAATGGTGTGTAGAAATAACTCCATAAATAACTCAAATAAATACAACATGCACCTTAAGAAGCTATTAAAACATAAAATTAAAAAAAATTTAATGTGGTATTTTCCACATCCATTTTATTTCTTAAAGCTAATATATAATTTCTGGGAATCCAGCTAGCGGTACAGTAGCATGAGGCATGAAATCAATTCGCTTCCATCCACACATTCCTCGCTTTTCCTGTTCCAATATCTGACCAGCCCGTCAGATATCACTTGAAATTACAATAAATAAGAAACTATAAAACTTGATTGAAATGATTGAAACTGTCTGATTGGTTAAAACTCATGTTTTAGTAATATCTCGACACTGCTGCTTGGCTATTTAATTAAATGGCCAAGCAGCAGTATTAAAACTGGCTATTTAAAGTCTGCTTACCAGAAGCCATGAACAGCACCTCTCGACATTAAAATATGTCGTGGGGCATATTAGGAACATATTAGTAAAATATAAAATACACTAATATATAAACCCCACATTTGTAGTATAGCTTTACTTTTAATTTATTCCATGTACAGTTAAGAATGAAATAGCTTTGAGTTCTCCCCGGAGCAAATAAAAAAGTAATGTAAAAAATGTCATGCGTGGGTCTCCATACTCGTAAAGCTCGTAAAGAATCTGTGATCTGGTCCTTAACATAAATAAAGGAGAAAATGTCAGTGAGCCACTGTATGATTGGTCTCCATCCTGATCAATATTACATCCTCATTAGCGAGACAAAGTATCCGTGGTCTCACCCCTCGTCCCACGGATGGATCTCTGTGCCTCTCCGCTCAGCCCAGCTCATTTCTAATCACACCTAAAAAGGGGAAGTTTGATCGAGATTAATTGCATCCCTTGAAACCCCGGCTTCCACCTGCCAGTTCTGGGCTCTTGCCACCCATCCGGCCCCTGAGAGTATCAGCTTAACCCGGGTAAAGCACTGAGGCGGCTGCCAGGGAGGAGGAAGGGAGCTCTGGAGTCACGCATAGAGTTGTGTAACAGTAATGCAGGATGGGGAGTAATGCTGATGGATTTAGGGAATTTGAGTGAATGTGTGTGTTCCTCTCTGTGTGTGTTCCACGTATGTGTGTTGCTCTTTCCCCCTGCTACTTCATGTACTACGCCTGAGTGGCTGCCGGATCTGACAGGCCAGCTTCCCAGAATTCCCGTGTGGGTGACCTCTCTAGGCTGGAGGGTCTTGTTGCCATGTGAACCACACAGAGCAGGATGCACCACACCAGAAGCAAGGCAGCGAGGGTGCAATCACACCTGCTGCTCATTTACTTTAGACCTGAGCCGACCAGAAACCACGATGATGTAAATTTCCTTTTTGTTTTTGTCATTTAACTCGACACAGGCCATTTACAACACGCTGTGTTGGACAGGTTTAATCACAGATGGGCTGTATTTTAGTCAAACTTGAAGTTAAGTCTTAGATTTGCATGTTGTTACATTTTAATATGAAGATGTTGAAAGGCTGAGAACTTGCACTTCTTGCCACTGACCAGATTTCTGATTCACATGTTGTATTGCTTTCTTTTGGCCGCTGCAGACTGATGATACGCTGCCAGAACACAAATCCTGATGGCAGAAACACTCATTAACATCTGATGCGAAAGTAAACTTTGAATGTCACTGTCAGTATTGCTACTGTGTTGTTTTATTTGGGGGGTGGGGATTTTGGCATATCACCATGACTGACATTTTTTATTTATTTTTTTAAATATTTTTTTATATTTTTAATTATTTTTCTCTGGAAGTATCTGCCATCGTATCAAGTCAACATTTGGAATACCCACTCCTTTTCGGCTGCAGGATCTCTTGTGAATTGAATCACAGGCCTCAAGGCTACAGTGTTACTTCAGAGTGAAGCTGCTTAACCACAGTTGTGTCTGTCGGCACAGCGGAATGATGAATCTGTAGCAAATTAAAAATGCAAATGCAGTTTTCCGTACCAAAACCTCATTTACCCAGCAGCATATAATCAGAGCAAAACGTGCCTCTGCAAGATTCATTGTGTCCAGTTACACGTTAATGGATGTATTTTGATATGTATTGCTTTGCTTGTGGTTGCTTGTTTAGTTACTGTGCGTCTTAGTTGTAAGCTGTTTCACTGACTCTCACTGTTCCCTTCTGCTTCCTGTCCATCTCTACGACTATCAGAAAAACCTGAAAACGCACAAAAATCCGGTGTGTCAATAGGCCTCTATTTCCTCTGGAACTTTTTCTTTGGACCAGCAACCTTTTGAGGACTTTAGTTCCTCCACCTGTGTTTCCACTGGAGGAACAAGGGTCTAAATTTACTTGCTGGGCCATACCCCACAGAGAAGTCTCTGGATGGATGGTAGTACTTTCTCAAAATCCAAGAACTACTGGGTTTAGGTCTGCAATGCTGAATGTTGCCAACTGGTCAAAGACTGTGCAGAATTTTACACAGCTGGCATTTTTAAAAAGTCACTGCACATGTAAAAAGTGTCCAACCATTTAATACAACAGTAACTGGGAAGGAAAAGTACCAGAAACATTCTGGTGGAACTGCACCATAGAAGTCTATAAACAATATACAGAAATTATGGCTATATTTGATCTTAATAACCATTTAGCTAATCCAGTTGAGGAAACTTGTGGGGGTGCTCTGGATACCTGACACCGGGTCATTTGCATACTAACATACCGGGTCATTAGCTGGGGGGAGGGTGAGTGGGGGATCTCTGCCTAGTGTTGTGTGGGCCAGCGCACAAACAGAGCATGGAGGGAAAGAGCGAACAAGAGGTCTCAGCTTCTAAAAGTTTGATTTAAGGGGGCAGGACGTTTGTTTAAGGCCCCAGTGTAGAGCCGGCCCCGTAGCGCAGGTTTAAGTTTCTTGTTTATACATCAGACACACAATACCATTAATTGTGAGCAATGTTTTTGATGAGTGATGAAATTAAGCCCAAGATTCACTCTCTTTTTGCCCTAGCTTTGCTCTCCACCATCACCTAAGGAAATTATCAGCCTGTTTACCTGCCAAATGTTCCACTATGTCCATTAATTAGTCTCTAACTTTGTTCACTGTATCTTAGTAATATACAATGGGCCTTTTTAAGATTTTTGGAGCTTTTGCTCCAAACCAAGGCATTAAAGCTGAATAATAATGCTATGTGGGTTTGTTTTTTTTTAACCTCTTTCACATCAGACTCGGTCATTTGATCCATTATTATTTTAAGACTATTAATTAGATCAGCTTTCAAGTACTATCAAGTCTTAATGTTGGTGGATATTTGCATAAAACCAGACTGTCTATGTGTTCCTATTGCTTGTTTCTTTAGAAATTTGAAAGTTTTGCATTAAGCTAGTCCACATCTTGCATTATTCAAAGCTGACAAACCCTGTCAGGTAAAGGTAAATTGTGGAAACAGGAAAATATCCTCTTTTTGCAACAAAGCTTTGGTGGCCCTGTTAAATAAATATGGCAAAATGACAGTTGTCTTTGACAACTTCTTTGTGTTGTCATTTGCTGGAAATGGCATTGTTCTCTCAGCTAAACAAAACTGCAGAGTTCAGACAACATTGTGCCTGTGAACGCGACCCTAAGTGAGCTGCTAAAACCAAACCCACACAACCATAATAGACTTGCTGAACCCTGTCTGACACAAACGTGTTCTCCCACAGGTATGAGATAAAGGGACACAGCAGGAAACTAATATGAGATACAGTATATATCCACGCTCAGATTGTTGTTCATGTCTCAGTTACTTGTCACAATCTTTGTAACCTCTGACTGGCATAATCTTTTAATATCTGAAGATGTGTCTGCTGTGGCGGAGCTGGGGGTCAGCCCCACTGCGATGGGGGAAAAGCGAGGCAGCAGAGACACTACTCCGCGTCACAGTCTTATCATCAGCCTCAGTGCAACTTCGGAAAATGAAACTGAAGCACAAGCAAGGAAGACAATCCACACAGCTGAAAAACTGAAAATCATCCAGCAGTCCATCTGAAAAAGCACATTTCTTAATTCTGCTATTTTCTTTCATTATACTACAAAGTGCCCCTCAAAGTGTGACATAATTTGCATGTAAAGTGTCTTGACTTCCAAACCCCCACTGGGTTTTTATTTTGGCTGCAGGGTAAGTTGACGATATCTCTCTCTCACTCTCACACAGAGATGAATGAAGTTGCCCATCCGGAAATCCACACTGCTTCTTAAAATTTGCACATTTTTCTGTCAAACCTCTGGAGTGGGACAGTGAGGAGAGAGCCACAGCTCGTCTCTTAGGCAGAGTGTTCTAGGAGCTGATGCTGCTTTCGCTAAGCCCTTCATTCATCCTCTTCATAAGTATTCTGGGAGGGAACCAGTATACCAGTAGGAACTGAACAATGCAAGAATGATTTGTGTGGAAAAATTACTGCAAAATGTTTCACAAACCTCTTCTGGCCATGTTACATCCCTAAATACTATTAAATAAATACAGCTAACACCTCCCTGGTTAGCTGCTTTCCCATTATGAAATCTAATGTCCGTCTGGGACTAATAAAGTTTTTTGAGTCATGTATTTTGATGTAGTAAAATGATACTAAAATGATGTTTGTTTAAAAATCTAATTCTTCAGTTGCACAGCTATTACCTTAATGAGTACAGCGTAAAAATAACTGGATATGATGGTCAAACCTATAAAACTAAGTTCCAAGTGATAATAAACCATAGTCTTTAAGGCTATTTTATTTTTTTCTTCTATTCTTGCTTTGGGTAGGGAGGAGAACAAGCTGTAAATACAACATTTAACATGCTGTTGCCTTATTAAAAGCTGCAATATGCAACTTTAGCTCCTCCCTCCCTCTGCCCTGCTGTGATTTGCTACACTCAGTAGTAAATGACAGAGCTCCATAACTCACCAGTCAAGTACAAATAGTTTTCTCATTGGTTAGAAGGACGAGCGTCACTCAAAAACGTTTAAAAGTGAATATTTCACTGAGTCTGGGTCAGTGTATGAGGTTGTTAGCTGACATATGTGAAGAATAAGCTGAAAGATGGTAAACTGCTTCACAGAGTCAAGTGATAAATCTATGTGTTCACCACTATAAGCAACACCTTTTATTTTACATAGAGTCATTTAAGTTATTGTCATTATAAAATTACTGATAAGTGAAGCTTTAAGATGGTAATGCTGTGTTTCAAGTTATTCTGCCTGCACCAAAATTATGAAAAGAGTCTACATGAAAAAAATGTAAAAAAACATTCTGGATGTTTCTGCTGTTCTCTGAAGTTTAAACAGTGCAAAGTGCAGGGATGTACTGCTACCTTGTTGGATCTCAAAGCGTGTCTCCAACATTTGAGTATTTGAACACTTAGATTGGAATATTCCAGCGTTACCATGACAATAAGTAAATGTCACACACATGAGACCGAGGTGGCAGCAAGCAGAACAGCTAAGGTGAGAGGTATTGCCTTGCCATTTTTTCTGCACCATCATCTGCTGATGCAGTTATTACAGACTTGCAGGAAAAAAATGTATTCAGGCAGCAGAGGCCCACAGCAGGGCAGTGTCAGGATTTCAGCTGAGCCACAGTGGGAGAGGAGGGACATTTTTCACTTTTCAGCACCAGAATGCATCAGTCTGCTGCAGTCTTACATCAACATACAATACTCAACAATGTTTGTGGTGCACTTTTGTGCTTTTGCAGTATATAGTATAAAACACTTAAAGGACAGAATAAGTATGTCCTAATCACTCTCTAACAGCCTCTTTAATGAAGACAGATCAAATCCAAATCCATGCCCTTGTTACTAACAGTAGTCAGAGTCACACTCTCGTACCACAACAAATCTATTTTTACATTTCCAAGCTGTGGATAAAGTCTGAGGCTCGAGGTCATGTTGACTGAGATGGAAATTTGTTTACGACAAGCATAACACTGTTCCATTAAACTTATTGAAATTAGTTATTAAGCCGATATTCACACTGTATTTTAGATGTAAGCCTCCCCTGTGTTTTCTCTTCACATTGCATGGCTAACCCAAGCACCTGCAAGAAAGCACATTTTATCAGTAGCAGGACTTTGCCAGGAAATCATTCACCTATATAATTACAAATCGACAAAAGGCAATTTGTACAGTATCTGATTGCAGGTGAAAGACGCATTGGAATCAATATTTCCTATCCATCTTTTTTTTGTGGAATTAAGGTCTTTGTCCCAGCTCCCACTCCCATATATCCTCATTGTATTTTTATTTATGTTTATATGTTTGATTATACATATTTTGCCCTGTTTCCAGTTTATTTTGACAATTCAGCTGGTTCTAAATTAGCCCCCACTTTATAGTATGTTTCCAATCAGACATCGCTTCCTGAATTTGAAGATTATCTAACCAAAGGAATTCATTATAATGAATTATGGCTATGAATAGGAAACTTGTTTGAAAAAGGTCCACTTATTAGCTTTTTCCAGAGCTTTCAGTCATATTGCACAATCTAAGACCTGAGTTGTCGTTGTTTCCATGGCATCACTAGGACCTTAAGTAGATTGGGAGGCTGTTTGGGGTCTACTGCATTGAGACAATGATAAAGGTATATAAAGCTTTCAGGTAATGTTCTGGCTAGCTAAACCTAACTAAACTTTGTAATGTTGAAAATGAGAGTTAAAAATTCCTTCAATAAGTCATATTAATACAAGATACTAGATCATTTGTATGTTTGAACTGTGATGTGTTTATTTACTGCAGTGTGTGATGCATTCACTTACAGCTTACAGTATGTGCCAATTTATACCTTTGAACCATAGCTAATGTGTGCATTCCCTACATGGGGTTAGCTGGATCTCAGTAGGTAGAGCAGGTTGTCCACTAATTGCAGGGTTTTCAGTTTGTGTAATTTCCTCATGGGGTCAGTCAGGCAGTAAACATGGTAATGGCCTATCTAGCTTGCTAGTGCCACACCTAGCTTGGCTGCCTCCAGCAGCCACGTGAACCATCTTGCAGGTTGTTAACAGTCCCTCGTTGTTTTACACTGCAAATGAAAAGTAGAGATTAAACTATTACGTGCCATTGATGACATTACTGAGAATCATTAGATGACGTGGGTGACTGGTGGAAATCGATGATCAGGGAAGGAACCCAAAGTAAAATGATAAATGATGTTATTTCTCTCATGTAAAATGACACAGAAGGTTTTTTTGTGTACTTGTTTATTTTTTAGAAAGCTGATTCTGATTCTGATCGTGTAAACTGTGTCCTTTCAGGACTTAACACTTTCAGTCAGGATCTTTAAACAAAAGCTGTGCACAGCACCGGTCTTCATGTGAACAAAACGTGTCTGGATAAAATGTGACATTGCTGTCACTTGCTGACAGTGTATCTCCTGCTGTGAGGAAGAAACATGATGTTGTGATGAAGCACATGTCTGAAATTGCTGCTGCACTGTGTGTATGTGTATGTGTGCGTTCAATTCCACAGGGTAGAGCAGAATATTGCTGCTACTGAACTTGGCAACCTTGTGTACAGTATGTGTAATTGTGTATTGGTGTACAATTTTTATGATTTGTGAGACTGTAATAGTCCTTTAAGACAAGAGATAAAATTGCAGTTTGATCTTTTATTAGAGGAGAAAACAGCATCTTCTGGGCCTGGAGTTACAACCCATTTATAATAATATCTTCACATTTCTGTAAGACTTGTCAAAACACAGGCGCTCCCGAGCAAGAGAAACGGGACACTTTAAATAAAAAGATTATATGAAATAAACTACTTCAGTCTATGTATACTTTACATTCCCGCAAGCAGTTTGCAGTATATTGCAATTAGATTTCAAACTCTGCTTGAAATAACCTGCTTCCTTTTCTATATGTGGGTGTCAGGTGATTGATATCAGGCAGAGAGTAACATTATGCAGCGGTGATATGAAAACACAGAACGTGGCACAGAAAAATAAGGATAAAACAAACTTTCTTCCTATTTACTGTAACGCATTAGTTTACGGTTCAGCTGTTTTTTCATACTGAACAAGAACAGCAGCAAGTGGCTCCTTCTCCTCAAGGAAGAAAAGAAGCATTGTACTGTCTCTCCAGGAACATTGGCACCACCTATTATTTCTTTAAACCTCCTCCTGGCTGATTAGTTTTCAATTATATATCTGATTCTATAAACTACATAACTGTAAGATATATACATATAAACACTATGAAAAGTGTAACATACTCATTTCTCATCATTTCCTTGTAGTCTCACTTTTGCAAGTTCAATCAAGTTGAATGTTAATGTTAAACTAATTTACTGTCAAAACAAAAATGTCTCTGCAGCTGCTGCTGCTAATCACTTATTTTGTGAAGCACAACAACAGGACTCAACAATGGCAGCATTTTGTTTCCCACAATTAAGTTTGAAAAACTCAGAAAGTCAGTTCAGAAAGCACAAAAAAATAAAGACACTTCAAGCACAGCACAGCAATTTACACTGATGTTTAACACAATATAGACACATGGCTTGAGTGGAATTTGACTTTAACCCAAGTGAAGATGTGCATTTCACTTGGTGTAATTTTGTTTGTACTTAAATTTTAACCACTTTGAGAACGTAACATTATCAGACTAATGGTTAGAAACTTGTGGATTACCCAGCTAGCTTTAGGTTTAGCTCAGGTTTTCTGGTACCACAATTCTGGATCATCAGCTTAGATCACCGTGGTAACCTATGATGCACGGTGAACCTGCCCCTGAGCAGGTTAACTGAAGTGGATCAGACCAAAACCTGTCAACAGCCCAAACAGTGACCAATCAGATCAGTGGTCAAAAGAAACACTCATTCCTACAGGATCCACACATGGACTACATGTAGTTTACAATTAGGTGATAAATAATAGTCATATACATTTCATAGATCAAATTGTTTTGCTATTTAGGTTTTGTTTTTCAAGGATCACTCTGGTTTTAAAACAGTGTTTATCACTAAGTAACTACATAAATGTGATTAACTCTGTATTTTAATTGCACAAAGATTATTTTATTCCTGACAGGATTCAGGCATTTTACACTTAGGATATTCAATTGCTCTGAAGGACACTCTGCGATGATAATTGGTCTATTATTACAACAATAATCCATACATTGTTAAATATTTAATGATAGATAGTTGAATAGAATATGTAATAAAAGACTGTCCTGTTATATAGTTGTTAAGCTGTGAGAGGAGAGTCATTGTACAGTGGGATCGGTGTTTGCAGGAATGACTTTCTGTACCGTTTCTTGTCACAGTGGAGCTGGAGAAGTCTCCTGCCAAAGCTGCTCTGCTGTTTAATCAGCAGGTCGTGCAGAGGACGTGAGCTGTTCTCCATGATATTCAGCAATCTGTGCCGCATCCTCCTCTCCAAAACCCACCATCAGTTTGTTCAGTTTGTTGGTGTCAAAGAAAGAACACTGGACTGGCCACAGCAGACTGGTAAAAGATCTGCAACATCTTGTTGCATATGTCCTGTCCTGCCTCTGTGTTGCCTTTCCAGTCCAGTCTTCCCGATAAACACCTCTGGGTATTTGTACCCTTACACCACCTCTACTTCCGCTACCAGAGTGGAGACAGTGTAAAAATTGATTCTATTCCTCCTAAAGACCACAACCATCTCCTTTGTCTTGGCCACATTTAAGGTCAGCTGACTGTTCCCACACCACTTCACAAAACAGGTCGCTGTACTCTGAGAACTTCAGTTGTGCAGAAAGTCAGACGTGTATAGGGTAAAAGGGAAAGGCAAGAGGTCAGTCCCCTGTGGTGCTCCCGTGCTGCTGACCACCCACTCACACACACATCCCTGCAGGTAGTCAGTCCATTAGGTTGTGAAGGGGTCTGCCTGCATCTTCAGGAGCTTCTGTCTCAGCAGGACAGACTGGATCGTATTAAAGACACTGAAGAAATAAAAAAACATGATTCTCACAGTGCTGCCTGCCTTGTTAAGCTGAAACAGAGTAAAAGAACATACCAGAGATCCTGACTTTAGGGATCTGATTCTGCTCTGACAGAGACAGTTGGACATTAGTCGTCTTTGTTTTTTATGTACACATCAGGCGTTAACGGTAAATGGTCTGTACTTACATAGCGCTTATCTAGCTTCTCAGTACTCAAAGCACTTTGCACTGCATCTCATTCACCCATTCACACACCAATGGCTACCAGGGGGTCAGTGTCAGTGCCAGGAATCAAACCACCAACTCTGTGATTGGTGAACAAACATGCTAACTCCTGAGCCATGCTTCCACACAAAAGATTAGTTACTTGTCCAGATGTCCTAGTTTTCCATAAAAACATACATGCTTTTGGCTGTGCTGGCATAATTGCTGATGAAATGGCGTTTTAAACACAAGGTGCCATTCAAGCACAGAACGATGTCTGCTGATGATGAGCCTCTCATGCCTGTGTAAAGTAGATATTCCACTGAAAAAGCAGCTGTTTCCAGCTACGACAGTCATTTACTGTAAAACATGAACAATATCAATGCTGTTTTTCTGATCAAATTCATGTCTTCTAATCTGCTTTTCTTTCAAAAAGAAGGACATTGGTAAGTGGCCTCAAACATTTGAGGAGTAATACAGTATTCAAATATGTTTTAATCATCAGACAAGAGAGAAACATTCAAACAGACCATTATAAGATTTCAAATATATTCTCAGCCTTGCTTTAAAATGTTATATCTGCTTTACGTGATCATATAACAAAAGGTTTCAGAAAACAAGCTGATGACCAGCTTCAAGGTTACTAGTTATCCAGGGTCAAGTAAGATATTCCCAAATTAGGCAGATTAAGTTGACATAGTAAGGTAGATTTAATGTTGTGTTTGATTTACTCACTGCATCATATTGTGGGTAGAAACAGAAAAAAGGTAGTTATTTTTCATATCACCATTGTCTTTTATTACTCAAACTGCAGAGGTGAACAGGATTTCTTGGCCACAGCACTGAACAAGTACTGGTACATTTTAAGAGGTGTGACAGCAACTTCAGGAACGTCCTTGTGTCCTTGTTACTCTAGATAATCAAAAGACCTCTCTTTGAATAGTTTGTTTTGGTAAGACACTGAAAACTGTTGTGAGTGTGTAGATTATATTGAGTTGGAGACAGAAATCTGAAGGCCCAGGTAATAAAAACCAATATCAACTGGAATACTACTAAATGTAAGTCAAAACATATGACCCCACATTTTCTATAAATATGACTTGTATGTCATTTTAATCTGGGAAATTGAAATATTACTGGTACAGAACTTCCTGCCTCCTGGATACAGGTCACATTCCTGTTGCATTGCAGATATCATTTACTGAACTCTGTGTGTGTGTGTGTGTGTGTGTGTGTGTGTGTGTGTGTGTGTGCATGTGTGTTCTATACACGTGTGCAATTTCACTCAATGTGTCCATGATATGAAGATATAGAATGAATATTTTTATTCTGTGTGTTTCTGGCTGACGATAAGAGCTGCAGCTCTCACCGTGGCCTCCTGTCACAGCTCTGCACTGATATGTGTAAGGATGAAGGTGAGTGAGGATGACAGGCAGCTAAATGCCTTTTCACCTGCAGCTGATTTCTGAGCGCAAACACCTCGGCTTAGACAAATGGGAGCGGGACGCAGCAATTACATCGTGGCTGACCTTCAGCTCGTGCTCTGTGATGGAGCTGTCACACGCTTCATGCTTGGCCTCTTTAACCTTCTCACAAACACAGTTTCTTCCTTTTTAAAATATGGGGCAAAATATTTGGTTTGATTATTGGTTAAGTGGTCAGATTCAGAGTCTTCCTCGTTTTTTTTTCTTAATACTCAGCATAAGTACTTCATGACCCTCTTTGGCTGATGATTTTTCAATTGTGTTCATCCATTATAGAGAGACAGGGTCTTCATCATGCTGATTCCTGGGAAAATTACTGGCAGAATTTCCTAGACAGACAAGGGAAAATGCTGCTAATAAATTCTGCATGCAATGATTAAATTTAAATACAGAGGTCAAGAGCCCTCATTATTTGCACTAAAATATTAAAATACTGTTAATAATTTATGCTGCCAAATATGTAGCACTGAATTAATTTCAAAAGAAAAATGTTTGCATAGAATTAAGTGCTTTTGGGGCTATACATGTAAGCGAGAAACTTTTATCCTGGAGCTGAATTTTTAATTTGGCCGTGCACAGCCTTGTTGCATCCCACATACCTCGGTGTCAGCGTGAGTCATTGAATCCTGGGAGAAAAAAAAACACAAGTGGTGTTACTAAATTATTCTCATCTGCTGACCCCTGCACAGACTGATTATCATGTTGTAATAAATACAAAGCACTTAAAATGCAATTACTTCAAGTAGAAATCAGTGTTTCCGTAGATACTGTATGTGCACAGCTCTTCTCATCTCTCTGTGAGCTGCATTTACAGTAACACAACAGTGAATCAACTGGTTCAGGGAGCAATACTACATCTCCAGTTTGTGGGAAGTTCATCAAAATGAAAACACATGGTCCAGTTATTTTCCAGTGCACCATGCTTTATTCACCCAACATTTTCCAATAATTAAAACCTCTTTACAAGCAGCCCTTCTTTTGTGTGCAGGCTGAAAGTGGCATGCCCAAAATAAAATGGTTCCTACTTCTGAATATTACATCATTACATTCATGTCCCTAGTCTCTTTTAAAAGCTAACGCCTTAAGAATTAGTTTATATACAGGACAAAGTTTGGTGAAGCACTAACATTAAGCAATCTGCACTGATTATCTAACAAACTATCCATACATAGAGACTCAAACGCCTGGGTCACAGACAGCCACCCGTCCCTCAGAGCGAGACAGGTTCAACAACTACACTATAGGTGGAAAGGTGAAAAAGGTTCAACTATATGCAGATATGCTCTGACGCAGCCCAGCTACAGCCAGGCGAGAGCCAAGTGAGAGACCTTGATTCCATCAGAAACCAGAGCAAGAGTTTACTACCTGAAAGGAATTCATTTTAAACAAAACAGAGAAGAGACTATCAGTGCAGAGCATGGAGCATGAGAAGACTCCAAAATTACCATCTAGTAACCGAGTGATATGGGGTAGTTGAAAATACATCATATTTTGATATGGTAAATTTCATAATATTTTTAAAACTACATAAAATATTCATAAAACAAAGTTTGCTTTGTAGAATAAGATTGAAAATCTTCCAAACCACTGTGCATTCTGAGCAACTATATCAACCATGGCATGCCATATTGAAATCGTAATCTCATCAGCTAAAATGTCTGTCAGCCTAATTCTAAATAACAGGACTATCTGGTTCTTCACGAGACGTGTTTGATTCATGCATACACTCTTCACATGTGTTGGGAGTTCCAGGTAGTAGGATGTGCAAAAATAATTGTTAATTCAAAATACTACGCATTATCCCTTGAAATCTTTCTTTGTCTGCTGCCGTATGTTGTATTTTATGGTTTATTGGGGAAAAAAAATTCATTGTCTTGCATGTGCACAAACAGGTGGGTGATGCGATACACATGCTCTGACATTGGAGCTACACGTGGTAACGTGCCAAGAAAAACAGCAACACACAATTATGCACACAAACAACACTGAATTCAAACTATTACTGAATGTTTTATGAAGAAGAAATGCGCATTCAGTACACTGAATATGATGTAACTTTTGTCTGTTTACAAGAACCTTAGCAACTGTTTCAAATTGGACACTTGAATACAGATACACCTTAAAAATTGGATGTGACATTATACCTTGTATCAATTTTTTTTTTTTTTTGCACCGTATGTGTTATGCTTTTAATTTAATGAACGTTCTCACTCTTGTCTGTGTCTCATATGGTTACCATGGGGCTGTTTTCTGTGTCTCTTCCCACCATCTCACATCAGGCAACATCACTGTCTGACAGTCAGCAATAGATACATCATTCTAAACTTTATAATTACAATATAAATACCTTTTGACGCACTCACTCTTTTACACAGAAGACAGGTGACGTGTCTCTAATCATCATCAGCAGCACAGCAGAGACTCTAGAGATAAAATCCAATTCTGCTGTGCGTCTGTTCGCCTCGTGCATACATTGGTAAGACAAGTCACGCATGGATAACAGTGGGGCAATTCTCTTTTCTTGCCTGATTAGTTCTGCTCTAGAAATGTGGAGTGATGAGCTAATTGCAAGCTGTGGCGGACAATGAACAAACTCCTCGAAGGGACTGCGGGGACAGATCGATGGTCCCCCTGCCCGGCGACAGCAAGAGATGCACGACTTCATCCAACACAATGTGAAAAAGAAGCATGCAAGGCACGCTGCATGGAGGATGGGTTGTCAGTATGGACATCTCAATCTAATCCTGTATTCAGTGTCAGAGAGAAATGATCAAGGTGTAACAGTCGTCGGTTTTATAGACACTATCCTCTGCTGTAATTCTTTGTGTTCTGCAGGTGTTATTGTAAAAGGGTCATTACATGAAAAAGGTCAAAACTGCACCAGGACAGGTCCAGAGGTGGTAAGTAACTAAGAACATTTACTCAAGTACTGTACTTGAGTACAGTTTAGAGCTATTTGTACTTTACTGGAGTAGTCCCATTTTATGTAACTTTTACTTTACTCCACTAGAAAACCAGAGGGAAATATAGTTTTTTACTCCACTACGTTTATTTTAACATCACCAGTTACTAGTTCATTTTTGCAGGATTAGATTCTTATAAAAATCATTATATATCATGTATAGATCAACTTCCTTTCACTATATAAGATGATTCACCAACGTTTGTTTCTGTTCCACAGTCACAGGTAACAACACATTTTTACCATAATTTTCACCTGTGAGCATTTGTTGAACAAATCTGGACTCAACTTTTACATTTATGTTTTCACCAGCATCAAATTCTATATTGTTAAAATACACTTTTTTTCTTAGTGGAGTACTTTTACTTTTGTACTTTAAGTAAGATTTTGTGCATGTGCCAATAGTGAAGTAGTTACTGAGAACACAATCCACATTTACTACTGTACTGTAGATGGAAAATAGAAACATTTGTGTAAAATCACACAGGTGATTTTCTGTCAGGGAGCACATTCACACCTTAGACATTTTACACCTTAAAACAAAAGGGTGATTTTCTATGTTATTGTCAACAACTCCCATTAAAACAGTCAAACCAACGGGGAATTGTGTCTTCCCACTGTAATCCAGTTCAGTGAATCCCCAACATGATATTTGCTTCCTCCTCTTCTTCCTCCACTGTTGTTCAAAATCAGTTCAAATGAACCACATGTTGCTCTGGGCATGGACATCGTTAGGTCTATTTTACAATGTTCCCAAGCCCCCCGGTAATTGTAGTAATAATTATTATTATTTATATTTATATAAATAATAATATTCTAATATTTTATAATTATATGAACATACACTGGTCGTTTAAGCTGGGATGGGCTGGGATAAGAAAAAAATCTGCCCAGGCATTTGGGTCCACCGCATGCAATCACATCTAAAACACTGCTATATCACCAGTCACGCGTCGCGTCTCCATTAGCTCGGTGATGCGACACCAGAGTTCCGCGTTCACATACCGGCCATGTCAGAGAGTTACATGCATTCACTAACTGCACACAGAGACAAGGGCTGACAAATTGTCCTTTTCATTTGCTCACTCCTGTGGGACTTAGATTTGGTTACATTGCAATTTAAAATGATAATGAAAATAAAATTTTACTCATCACATTATCAAATCTGGCCCTTGTTAAAAAAAAGTTTGGACACCCCTGCTTTAAGTGAATGAAAAGATGATGTTGTTGGATATGTTAACATTATTAAGACTAAGTTTAGCTGCAGCTGTTCATCTTTCGTCTTGTATTTTGACAGAATATCAGTGCCTGCGTAATGCTGTTGTTATAATCGGTAAGTGACTAAACTAATGAGTGCACCACAACATTATGTTATCTTCTGTAGAGAAATATCAAAGGTAGGCAGAAATAAATAACCTTATTTGGAAAGACACCAAGCAAAAAGAAAGAGGACTTATGAAACTCTACATCTTACTATATCTTATATTATGTATCACATTTAATATTATTGAATACATTGATGAATATGAACACAACCCCAACATCTAGGCTGTTGAAAAACTTAAACTCATGGACTAATTTTGACAGTTAAAAATATAAATAAATGTAAAAAACATAGTAGGCATCCTAAAGACTAAGGAAAACAAAGGCAGGGGATCTTCTAGAGAAGCCATTGAAAGAAAGTGAGCCAGATCACAGCATAATTGCTGTACAAGAGATAATAAAATTAATGAAGCTTATATAAGTTTGCTGAAAATTTTTCACCGCCCACTATATGCACTAATTCCTTCCTACAACCTGGAGGCTAAGCCCCCCTTGTCATTCAATCCTAGTGACGTCCCTGGCTGTGGGTAATGTGTTTCTTCCACAAAAAATTGGAATTGCAAGCTATTGTAACGAAATTATAAGCCTTATCCCTTAATGACTTTTATCCCTGTTTCTCTTTACACTCAAACAGGTTGTATGCGGACTTCAGTAATTGATTAGATGATCTGCAGATTAAAACTGTACTATTATTATTTGTCTGTGAAGATTCTCAGCCATCCAGGTGAAGTTGTCTGGAAGTTGAGTCATGGCAACTGGACTTCTTTCTTGTAAGGTAGAAACGTTTCGCTCTGCATCCACAGAACTTCGTCGGT
>JAUBNQ010000015.1:4121406-4145659 GCA_032353495.1 Ctenopoma kingsleyae | reverse complement strand
CTCCTCTCTCAAACCACCTGTCTTCTCTGTCCAATATTTGTACATTTTGGTCCATAAATGAGTGTCCTTTGTCCTTCGGATGAAGGTACACAGCTGATTCTGGCCCTGAGTTGTTGCTCCTTCTGTGCTGAGCCATCCTCCTGTGTAGTGGCTGTTTGGTTTCCCCAGTGTACAGCACAGAGCACTCTTCACTGCTCTGAACAGCATACACTACACTGCTCTTCTTTTGTTTTGGTATCCGGTCTTTGGGATGGACAAGTCTCTGTCTCAGTGTGTTAGTGGGTTTAAAATGGACAGGTACGTCGTGTTTTCCAAAAATCTTTTTCAGTCTTTCAGACACACCAGCCATGTAGCCATAGTCTCAACTTTCTGACTGCTATTATTATTATTATTATTTTATCTGATCATGTTTTATTTCACATGTAAAAACACTTTCAGGTGTGAAATAATCTTTTCACATAAGCAAAGAACACAACTGTAAACTCTGATTAAAGATTTAAAAAATATGTTAAGGTACATTTCTACGTGGCCTTATTCTTGTCAGTTTGGCCTTCATTACTGACAGTAATATTTTATTAAACAGCTTCACTGCTGAGATCAGGGTTTTGATCATCTAGCTGGCTGTGGTAAATGTTACTTGTTTTAGATATGTTGGCTGCTTTAATTTGCTGTATAATAACGTAGGTATAATTTTATGTGCTTATTATAGTTTTTTCAGATGTATGTAGAGGTGTAAAAGCAGTGTATTTTATCAAATCTAGTGGACTGAAAACATTAAGTACCTTAAAATAAAAATTTCCAAGGACATAGCAATTGTACTAAAATACTATGTTTATGGCAAATGTTTTTTTTTTCAGCTTTCCACGATTCCTTTTTTTTTTTTTAACACTTCCTCATTTATCAATTTAATTCAATCTCAACTGAGTGAAACAGCGCCCCTCTGGGTTTTAATGACCAGTGAATGTCAGCTAACCTGTGTGGCCAAACATGAAACTGCACTCTTACGTTTGACGCAATCACGCTGAAGTCAGGTGAGGCTAATTAAAACCAGAAGTGGTGGCTGACATCTCTCTGCGGCTTGAAACGCGCAGGACTCTGGAAAAGAAACTTGAATTTTGTAGCAGGTCAGTCATTGAGTACAGTGGCCTCACAGCAAACAATAGAAAGTTCACAGTATTTTTTATGAACCAACCAGGAAAGCTAGCTTGTTTTCCAGTATTGCTAATATTAGCATCTTTGCTTCTTTGAGGTCAGTTGGTTAGCATCAATGGAGTTTGAAAGTAAAAGCAAACTACAGATACACATTACTTCAACAGGTGCAGTGGGACATTACAGATGTGGGAAACTTCAGTTTCATGAAAGAAAGGAGATTAGACTTAAACATCAAATGGTGAGTCAAATAAACCTCATATTATATCTGTCTCTGTGCCAACTGGTAGTTAATTGTGAGTATTGTTGAAGATGTGAATGAGCCTGTGCAGAACATCAGCTCGTTGCTTGTGCAAATGTTGTCATCCTTGGTTTGTGGCCACTTTTGTTTTGGAATGAGAGAAGCTTTAATAAGACAGTGTAAGGCACATGTATTTGACACATGCACTGGAACTTTTCGATATATTATAGATATAATATAGTTAGCTTCGCTTAGGATAAAGACTTAAACTGGCTAGCTGGACTCTGTCTAAAGGTAAATAAATCTACCTACCAGTTATTAACACGTCATACATCATTTGTCTAATCTTTAGAACAAAATAGCGTAAAAATGTCTTGCACCATTTTACAGACTATTTCTTGGTGTGGACCTGTGTCTTTGTAGTCTCTGCTGGTTCCCTGACAAATGGTCTTGGTCTAAACATATAGATCTATGGCAGTTAGTTTGCTAACATGAGCAAAAATCAAGTAATCAGGAGAAGTGAGAGCCTGATGGACTCAATGCAAGACTATGGCTATTTCTCAGAGGCGCTAAAGTATTAATAAAAAAGTAATGTGCTCAAACATGTATCGAACATGTTCATGCTCAAACATGTAACAAACAAACATGTAATTTACCTATAAAATAAATGCTGCACACTTCCTTTTTTGTTTTATTACATGTCAGCTCATACCTTGGCTGTGACTGACATGTACGACAAAAGCTTAAGATGCACCAAGTGCTGTGGCACTGCATATGCATGTGCAAGTGTTTACTTCTCAAATACTTAATTCCTAATATAAAGCAGAGGTACACTTTATGCAAGGTGTTACTTTGTCCTTCCTTGCCCGTCCTGCTTCATATGAATTCACATGCTCAGAGTGATTTTCACGCTAAACACTTTCTCGTCTCTTGTCAGGATGGATTTAGAAAATGTTCCTCTATTATATTCAATTCTCTATAATCGTCTTTCCTCACCTGTCCTAGTATTACCTGTCCCCTACCCGTCCCTCCTTCTCTCTTTCCGTCTCTCTCTCTCTCGCTCTCTCTCTCTCTCGCCTGACTGACTCATTGAGATGGACGTAATGAGACAGGTCCATGCAGGGAGGGAGATGGGGGCAGTGCCATGAAGGAGCGCAGTCGTAAACAAGGTGAAAAATAATCAGGTGATGGTGGACTGCAGCTCTCTGAGGGCCTGCTGCAGCCACAGGCGCAGCAGCCAACACAAGCATGCAACTATATATCACTTTCTCCTTAGAAATGACTTTTTTACCTTCAGTCAGCTCTTGTTAGCTCCTTCACAGTTCAGCTTTTTTTTGTTTATTTGTTTTTATGCCTTTCTTGATTTAGCACCGACTCACAGTATTACTTGTTTGCTCTCGGCCGATTTGATTCTATAAATCATTTCTTACATATCAGTCTGTGACCTTTGCAAGTCTGAATTTCAGGTTTAGTGTTCAAGCAGGGAGTCGTGTATCCTCTTTGCTTCTGTATTGTGTTGCAGAAAGTACATTAAAATTAAATATGGGCCTGTTAGTGATTCAAATTGATTTATACATTGCTGTCAGTAGGTGTTGCTTCTTACTGTTTAATAAGATGGAGTTATATGCGTTTGGCCACATGTAAGAGCCATGCAAACGTTGCAGCATACTGTTGTGAAAATTCTAGTTAGTTTGTTATTTGAGGTTAATGCTAATGCAAAACTAACATCTTCAAAAGAAACAGAGCAACAGCTTGGTTAACACAGGCCAGGAGGACAGGCTAAGGTGATTCAACATTCAAAATAACATATACTATACATATATAACATGCTTGCAACATACTCCAACATGCTAAGCTGTATAACTACATCACTTATTTCAAATTAGATGCATTTTAGTGGTGGAAGTAAATAGTGAAAACAGGTGTTCTTCAGCTCTGCAGCTCTAATAATATTTATGGCTTGCTTCCATGTTTTAGTAAAAATTATAGTGGAATCTGAAAGGTAACAGTGTGAAAAGTAATCATGTTTCCAGAGTTAGACCATTATTTTAAATTCAGTCTGGGTATATCAGATTGTTGGTGTTATTTACATTTATGAATCAGAAACTGGATTGTTTGACTAAGGTTTTAACAGCACTATGTCTTTGGTGCTCCTCGTATTTGGGGAAACTTGAATAATAAAATGACAAAGGAAAAAAAAATACAATTCCATGTGTGTTTGTATTATTTTATAAACAGGGAGTCCCTTATCACCCCCTTGTTGTTCTCATGTTGACAGTCAATGGTGACCTCACCAGGCTGTGGTTCATATCAGATGATCTTGCAGAGAGGTGAGCAGACGCAGCCCTGAACTGCACTGATGGACGACCTGCCCTGATGGTCCCTTAAGGCAATTAACTGGCAGGTTGGCAGCCATTCAACTAGTAAACCTGCAGAAAAGTTAAACTTGTGAGGCACCTCCACACTGTGGCAGACTGTCTAAGTGGGAAGCTATGTACAAAGAGATGTGAAGCTATTAGGATAAACTTCAGACCATTTGTTCTCATTTATATAATAATAGTTTTTATTATAGCTAATGAAAGATCCAAGAGGACTCATATAAAACCCATGGGGTCAAAGTTTCATAGCAAACTAGGTTGGAACAGTCTGTCGTATAAGACTTTCCTATGAGACCGTGTTAAATGAGATTTACAGTTTGCAGCTGACATTGCTGTAAATGGATAATGACTCACTCACTTAAATGAAAGAAGTTAAGTGAAGGCACTTAAAGGTTATGGTAAGGTTTGTTTGTCTTTGTGGTGCAAATGTGCTTTATAGTTGACTGTGTTGCTTTATTTATTATTATTTATTTGCTTAACTATAATCTTTTTCTTTTCCATCTTTCAAATATTTTTCTTGCTCTAAATATTGCCTTTTACTCGGCTGGTGGTAGTTTGATTAGCTGCTTTTACTTGATGTGGTGGATGATTTGAATCATAAAGTGATGCTGTGGTGGCCTAGTTTGTAGGCATGTTTATAAGCATATTTATACACATTTATATGTTTTAAGTAAAATTAACTGGAAGGAAATCTATACCTTTTGCGACACAAATAAACAATTGGTTATTAAAAGCCTCTTTTCCCTTTTTATTGCACACTGTAGCAATGACGACTAAAACTGAGAGATAGTTTGAATTTGTGTGTGTGTGTTTAGACAAGAGGCGTCTTGTGAGGTTTGTGTTCGACAGTTCTTAAAAGATCTCCTCATTCAACTTTTCTGGTTAGGTATAGTTGCATTTTCAGTATAATAACACTCATAAATCATTTATTTGCTTTTATGAGTTGTGGCATCTTGTTGTATTAGCTGCAATTTAGTTGTTTAGCTAACCCTAGCACATTTGCATTGTTTTTGAAAATGTCAGATTTGATTAATGTGCACTGGCCTGTATAAATAAACAACTAAACAGCACAATAACACACTTGCATGTAATTCGACAGACAAGGCCTTTGTGTTGCTCATTTTGGACTTTGATCACACTATTATGTGTTTTAGCGACTGTAAGCCATGAGAAGGGCTCTGCTAAAGGATCCCATGGGAATATGAGTCTGTTGCATTTAATCATTCATCTTTTTTAGTAACATTTAGTCATTAAATGTCTATTTTGCCAAACATCAGTCAGAACAACATTCATTTGAAATGTTACATTAATTTGCAACACAAAACCAGAGTAAATTCAAAGGATGAAAAGGATGAATAGTCTTTTTTTAGTTCAGCATTTTGTGTTAAAATCAGACAACACAATATGTTTGTCTTTTGAGATGGTCACTGCCATATTTGTTTACTGTCAAAGAGTCATGAATTCTTGGCTTGAGAGACATGAGCAGATTATTAAACCACCACCAGTTAAAGCTTTCCTCCTGATAGCACCAACAACAGTTGGAATCCTGTTTACCATACTGAGATGAGCATGACAAATTTCTCTCAAAATTGATACTTATACAACACAGCAGCCAAGAATGAACACCCCCAATCCTCCAAGAAAAGTCAGTGAGCAGAAAGACTAGGCAAAAAATATCTGGTTACTAAATCCAGTGTTTGTCACACTTGATGGCCATTTTCATTACTAATGCCAAAGTCTGTTGCATTGGGTCATTATTGGGCAGATATACAGTGCTCTTCTGACAATTCATTAGTCTGCATGCTAGCTGATGACTTGAGTAGGCTTTGGTGAGTCCCTTCCCAAAAAACAAAGATGTATATTTTTTAAGCATAACTTAAAATGCCTGAAATCAAAAAGTTGGAGGATTCACAAAGTATGCTAGAGGTACATGAAAATAAAAAAATTAAAATATGATTGTTGCTGCTGCAGTCATCATAAGGAACTGGTTTGTCCATAAACTCCTCTGAAGTTGATCACAGTGACAGTGACTCTGCTTTGTTAGAGCTGAGGAATCTGTATTTGACATTTAATGGTGTAAGAAACTGTTTGTGTGTGTGTGTGTGTGTGTGTGTGTGTGTGTGTGTGTGTGTGTGTGTGACCCATGGAGGACCGATTCTGATTCATATTTATTTTTACATTTTCCTGCATTTTCTGCAGTGTTGTAAGATCTACAGTAAATGTTAGGTCTCAGTTTCCTTCCTGTAAGATGAAATTGAGTAATGTGGTTTACTTGGATCTTTAACACGCTGCTGTACAACACTTCAGTGTAAACAGTGAAGCTAAGCCCAGCCAATTGCATCATTTGGCTTGTCTTACTTCTACACTGCTGTTTTTCTTCCAACTCATGCTATAATCAAGGTTTCAGAGGCCGAATTGATCTGGTCATCCAGCTCTGCTGTAAAACCATTTATTAAAACATCAAATGCTTGGCCCTGGTGGATGTGTGCCCAGTGATTACCTTTGCAAATCAATTAAGCCACTGAGTAATTGATTGGATACGAGTCCGTGGTTCCAGGATCTTGTGTTTTTGGACCAAGTGAAGGTCAGCATATTTGTGCCAGTTTTCTTTCGAATTACTCTCTTTCTATTGAGGGAAGTTAAGTTAACATGAACGGTTGAATCAATAGAGAATGGTCTGGACTTATGTTTTTGGGTCTCTGTGGGTAAAGGAATAGATTGTGAGGTGTAATTAGTAATCACACATTAACTTTAACAAAACATTTCCAATCAGTGAGTTTAAATCAGTTTTCTGACTGTAAGAAGAGTTAAAAATCTACACCGAGATTTGGGCATGTTGGTTAAAAATAAACAACTTTATTGGAAGAAAATACTAGAAAATTAACTCTTGGCAGCTCTAATTCAAATTTATTTACCATAGTACCATATTATACCATAGTACAAGTATATAGAATAAGACTCAAGGGCACTATATTAAATTTGATGTGAAGAATAGAATTAGCCTTAAGAGCTTTAGTAATTCATGTGCTAGGCTTTATCTTACAAATAATGATGGGAGTTTGTGGTCAGTGGCCTGTGGCCATTAATGCTGATAGTCAATGAGCCTCTTTTATTTTCTACTGTCTGAATTGGACAATAAAAGCACCAGGGATCCCAGACAACCTCTTTTACAATAGCTGAAATCCCTGCAGCATGAAGATGTGAACGTCAGTGCAATTAAAGCAGGTTCATCTTCACAGCAGCATCACAAGTTCTATAAAAAAAACAGGTAGTGGTAAAAGCTCCGGCTGAACATGTGAACTTGACTCCACATTAGTGGCTGTATCCTCCAAGGCCTTTGCCATTGCAATACAAGAGGCCATTTTCCAAGAATGCAATTATTCATTAAATTGGTGTTGAAACTCGTTGTGTACTGATGAATTACACTGGCCAGTAATTTGCACGGTAATTAAAGATTTGAGCTACTTGCTGTGCCGTGAGCATAAATCACATTTGCAAGGATGTCGGCCAGAA
This sequence comes from Ctenopoma kingsleyae, assembly GCA_032353495.1. NCBI lineage: Eukaryota > Metazoa > Chordata > Actinopteri > Anabantiformes > Anabantidae > Ctenopoma > Ctenopoma kingsleyae. Next base: position 4,138,378 of record JAUBNQ010000015.1, on the reverse strand, counting down.
CCTGTGAAGCACTCCACCTCGTTATAGCCAAAGTCTCTTGAGTTTTAACAGTGTTTGAACTTGAACCTTTTATCAGAAAGACTTTTCTACAAGCCAACAAGGTTTACAACACAAGTATCTACCTGCAGTACAGTTAATGGGAAAGCTCACAGAAGAAGAGATGAGGTAGAAATGTCTCTGAAAACATTTTTATAGTAGTAATCAACCAGTCTTAAATTGCTGGTACTGCTATCTGAACATCATGCTAAGCTTTCATAAATACTTTTAGAAATACTTGCATCAATTAAATCCTAACCCTGTATTTCTTTATGATTATCATTATGATTATGTCTATTAGGAGAATAATTGTTATTAGATTGGTGGTCCATTCATAGCATTTAGATTTCTAAAATGCCTTGCCTGGCTTTTCCAAGCTGTGTCTCATCACCAGACAAAAGAAGCCAAGTACATGAACCTATACTGTGGATTAATTGTTGGGCTAATCATTACATAATTTAATCTGCTTTATTAGAAAAATCACATCACTTTGAACTGTGCAGTGTTCATACACTGTAAATAAAACATTGCCTTAAGTAGAGTACTGCCAGTGTTTGGGGTGTACTGTATATGTGCGTGTTAATGTACTCAGTTAGTATTTTGTAATATATGCAGCTAAAACTTTAGCTTTAAAAAACTTTTAAAAAGTTTTTATTCCAAGTTGATAATTATGATGAAGAATTCTTGCTGGAATTGGTTTGGATCCTTGCTGTCTCTGGAGGACTGTTTATGCATTGTGTGAATAATGATGTATTTTGTGCTTGACATAAGATTAGGTACACATAGACCAAAGGATCCTGACCTAACCGAAAGTTGAATTAAAAACAACATGATGAAATTATGTCTAATGTTCACTTAAAATCTTGTGAGAGCAACAGTTGAACCAAGGAGAAGTAATGTGTAAGACACAATGAGCACAGTCTAACTTTCTCTCCTTAATGAACTTATATCCTGTGAGATTAGTGTACACTCTTTTGTATTGTGCTTTCCACAGACAAAGTTAATTTCCACAGTCTCTGTCAAACAGCATTTTTGGTTCTTGCCATTGTTTAATTAAGAGGAGGTGTGCTACACAAGAGCACACACACTCTGGCTGGATGAAGGAACTCCTCCACTGGGACTTGATTCGGTTTGAGAGAGTCGCGTGGGTGGAATAGAGGAGATATGCTTGCCAGAGAAATGTACAGTACTCCACCAACACACTGAACGTGAACGCCCCGAGGGAGTTAAGGCAAAGAATTCCTTCTGGATTTTCCCTTTCAGTCTCTTGCTCTCTCCCTATCCCCCCATCCCTCCACCCCTCCTCATTTGGTTGTGGTAATTCATCATGGAATATCAAAACCATGCAAAGCTCGAGCACAGAAATGAAGGCTCTGAAGCCCGTGTATAATTAGTTTCTGTGAGGTGCCACCATCCCTGTTGAACCCTTTTGACTCTCTGTCCCTAGCAGTGGCAGTACATATGATAGAGACAAGGAAATACCCCAAGGACTTTGAGAACATGACAACTGCAAGAGGACATTGGAGTATGTGCATCTCTAGAACATTCATGAAATTGATTTTGCTCTTTTCCGTTGTTTCATTTGGCATCCTTTTGAACTCACACCTGAAGAGATTCTCAATTCACTGGAGGTCCTCCAGCACGGCATCCAGTTGGGTTGTTCTGATTGATTTTCCTTATGTAAGTAAAGTAAGCAAGATAGATGGTCATTTCAGAAAATGCCTGAAAACAACCTTTAGCCAATTGCCCAACTCTGAGTGAAGTTCTAAAATCCCAAAAGATTTTGGAACAGCTCTAATAGCAACAAAAAAAAAGCAAGAGGATAATGAATTTAATTTAGCTTTTATTTAACAAGGTTGAGGCTTTTGCAAGAGACACACCAAGACAGCAGCATAAAAAGTTGCAGACAAAGCAATACAACATTAAGGCTGCTTTGAAGTACCAGACCCGCGTTGTATTGTTGTATTATGTTGTGTGTTGCACTGCTGTCTCCTTCTAGTTTTAATCACAATAAAGACATCGTCGGAGCTGAGAGCTCCTTGAGCCTCTGTGACTGCAGAGTGCCAACAGCTCCGAACACCATCTGTGACTTTGGCCAGATCGTTGTTGTTGCCTGGCGCAATCAAACAGATCACAAACACAGCACCGCTGCACTGACACTAGCAGTCAAGATCTGACAGTCATCTCCAGCCAGCAACGGGTTCCTTCCCTGCTCCAAAGTGCTGAGGAGGGGAAGACCGCATGCCTGTTGGTTATAACTTAGACCGGAGTTAAGATGAGAGAGGCTTTCAATTTAATGTGGCACCTGCTCCTTCAGATAGCATCATCCAGATTCAGCCTGAAAGCCAATATAGCAATCCATTCTTTTCATAGTGGTGGAGAGGTTCAGTAAGTTTTGCTGTCCTATTGACAGTCATTAGAACCTGCTCCCAGTCTGTAGTAACACTTTACAGAAAGACATGGAAGTTACTAACGACCAAGTAAGGAACAAATTGGAAACTAGCTGCAAATTGATGCCAGATTATAAGTATTTCAGGATCAGTAGTTAATGACCAAGATAATCTCTTATATTATAATGAGCCAATGATAGTGAGAAGTTCTTTCCATCTTAAAACTACATGTTAGCCTCTTTAAGAACTATTTAATTAACTGAATAAAATGTGAAAATGTACATAACTAATAACTTCAAAACTAGTAAGACAAGAACATTAAAAATGTCCTCAAAAAAGCACAGTGGTTCAGTATAAAAATGCAAAAATAAGTAACAACAAAAATGCAATAGACACAGCTATGCTTCTTGTGGCTAACTTAGTAGCTCAAAAGTCCACATCCTCTTTGTGAGACTGGATAAAGGATCATTAGTGGTTTGAACTAAATGCTAACATTAGCATACCGAGAATCAAGCACAGCAAACATACAGCTCTAATAGCACTTCATTATCAAGCCAAGAATGATTTCCAAAAATAGCAAAAATTAATTGTGGTTATTTTATTCTTATCTAGCTATAGTATGACACAGGTGATCATCTGTGTCTCTTCCAGTTTGCTCCAACCATTTACACATAATTTGATGGTTTTTCAGTGTAGCTGTAATAGTTGTTTTATGGACTTTGATCAGGATTCTGAGCACAGCTTCCCAGAATGCATACAGTTTGGGCAAATCCAACTCATAAAGAAGAGAAGCTTCAGAGTTCTTATGTCTCGTGGATTGGGTCATGTTTATGATAAGTACAACACAGCACTGCGCAGACAATAAAGCATGAGGTGCATTTGCACAGGCTGAATTTGAAGTCCTGCCTTTATATGAGCTGCTACTGTGAGTGTTCGTATTTGTGAGGATGATAGGATATCTTTCATCTGGCTGGTGCTTACAGGTGCTTACCATTCAGCGCTCTCAGCGACAGAGCTGGCGGGCCACGGAAATTAATGGTCAATGTATCACAGTAGCAGCCTGGTGTCCACATGAGCGCCATTGCTCACTGAAGCTTCTGTCATCAAAACAAACAGACTGCCTGCTGGAGAGAGAGGCTGGAGAACTGTGCGTCTAATAAATCCCATGGTTTCAATGGTGAACAAAGGGTTATTAAGAGGTTGCTGGGTTTCACTGTCGTTCCCCCCCATATGTTGATTCAAGCAGCAGGAGACATATTCATAAGCAACCCTGTTATCAAACTCCTCACACACCGTTAATGAGGTGCTGTTGTGTTACACAGTACTGTATAAGTAATAGCAAACATGGTCTCACTGGAGTGTATATTTGTGCTGACATCAGTGCGACTCTTCACTGCAATTGTACGATTCTTCAATATGATGTGTGTAGCTTCATATTTTTTGAACCAGCTCATGTAACTTAAAACAGCTCTTCTACATTCTGCTATACTCCACCACACTTAATGTGTGCCCAGTGCTTATAATCGAAATTACAATGAGAATGCTCCAGAACTCACAAATTAAGTGGTAATAATTGATCTTCTCTGAATGGTTAAAGGCGTGAGCCTCACTCAAAGAGTTTAGAAGCAAACACCAATCACAGTAAAATACGTTTTGGATCATATTACTACAACTACCACAAAATCTATTAGAGAAAAATTACATACTCCATCTTTAACTTAGTTACTCATAAAAATCAGGTTGCGTTGTTAATAAGGGGTATGTATTAAGAAGTTAAGAAATCAGCCTACTGGAGAAACCCAGTTGTAACCAGACACTCACCTACAGAGTGTTCAGCTCAACAAAACACCTTCCCTGACCTGATATAGGGGACTTACTTACCAACAGCAGCTTTCGGCCAATTTCCCATGCTGTCGATGTATCTGCACTGTAACAAAATATTCCTGTCATAGCTAAAACAAATTAGCTTTCATCTGGCCAAATGTTATTTATGCTTTAGATCCTAGAGTACTGCTGCTTTTCTATATAAATAAAAAATTACTACTTGCATAGAATGAAATAATTGTAAAATAAGTTGATCTTATAATAATGATTTAGTTTTCTCTATAGGTTTTTATTTTTTATGTCCGAGGATTTTGCATAGTTCAACAGGTTGATGCTGTGATAGCAACCTTTGTCATGCTCCTGTGGTTCCTGCAGCAGCATCCTCCCCCCTCCCCTCAACAGAAACCAGCGCTGCGTCTAAATAGAGTTGTAGAAGTAAGAGAATCCGGGGCTTAAAGAACAAAAGAAGAGGCCAAGTTCAAGCGAGGCGGAGAAAGTCAGCGAGATTAGAGCCGTCAATCCCGGCATCTTTAGGACCTAGCGAGGCCTCCTTATGGGATCAACAGCAAAGTTAGAATAGAGGCTGAAGAACTTTTCTAGTCCACTGCTGCACTCCACTGCCCTACCTACTTCCCTCCCATCTCTCAGCAGCACCAGGGCTGGGGTTGAGAGAGGTGAGTGGGTGGGCAGGTGGGGCCGTTGAAGAACTTTCCCTGAACTCTCATCAGCTTCCTTTCATCTCAGGTTACTGTCAGTAGAGGGTTTATCTCGTTAGGGTCCCTGAGATAGAGCAGGGACTTTTGCTAAAGAGTAGGGGCCAGGCTTCTGATGCATTTTTTTCTAATTGATATACCTCAGTTACATTTTTCTTTGTGCTAAATATGGGTCATTTCATCCTGAGATGCAGTAACTGCGCTGTTGCTACCTGATTAATTAACTTGTGACTGGAAAATTCCACAAAGCGTGAAATTATAGGGAATAAAATGGATTGCACAGAGGATCCTGTATTTTATTCGTTCACAATTGAATGAGTAAAATAAGGAAAGCCACCACAAGGGAATAGAGAGAGAAATTCTTTTATGATTCTGTAGCTTGGCAGATATAGCAGTTAGTCGCACTGGGAAAAAAATATCTCAGCCAGGCCTTGATGAACACAGATGCATACCTAGACGACATGTTTGGATCAGTCAGATAAAGACACTGTCAGGAAACAAAGATGCTGACAAAACTGACAAAAGACACAGTCAGAACCCTGACAGTTATTGAAATGACTTGCTTTCATGAAAAGCCTGTGTTTTCTCACTCATGTGTTATTTGGTTATTGTCAGTCTCCTCGCACTATTGTTGTCGCAGTCCTGGTCTTATGATAGCAAAGTCATCCCAGGCTGCTCAGATAATAAAATCGTAGCAGTGAATGTGAACACAATGACAAAGCAAATGACTATCAGAGACTGTGTTTTACCTAGCATCTGTCTGCCTTTCCATGCTGCACACAGGTGAGTTTGATGACACCGATGGCCCACTCAAATCACCAATGCCATCCATTTGTCTGCTTTGTTATAGTAGATGTAACGTGTTGCAGCATCTAATTTGCTCATGCTTTTACCAATTTTCAACCAATTTTTAGCTTCACAATAGATTGTGAAATGTGTGTCAGTGGGCAGACAATGAAGAGACAGCTTTGAGGAAAAATGATTTCTACAGACATTATTCAGTGCCAGATGCTTTGGTGTTCATTGTATCTATCTTTAATTTGGTTGCTAAACTGCTGGAGCATAATGCAAAACTTCTCTGAAAGTAAAGCCTTGACAGCTTTTTTTCCCCCATAAAACTGGTGTTTATATAAATCATTATGGTATAAAACCAACATTAGCTCTTCCTTTTCTTTTTTTTTTTTGACCCACTTGATTGAGTTTTGTGTTGTAATTCACCAACATTTTGTTCTGTAAGAGCTGTAGGTAAAATAAATTTAATGCATCACTAAACTGAAAGATTCACAGTAAAGTGACCAAATATTAATGAATATTAGAACTATGGAAAAACAGGAAAACAGGACTGAGTGTAGCTATGAAAGTCTATAAATCCTACATGACTAAAAGGCACACTGCAAATCGTAGGTAAGGTGTTTCGTAAAAAGTCACTAAGATTCTTTTGAAAACAAGTATGATTACTGATAATCTATAAATTACATGTTTATAGATCACTGGGCTCAGAAAAAGCCCTATTAAAGCTACAATATTCAACTTAAGCTAACAACTTAATGAGACTCAATCCACCCAGCTCTGTCCAACCCTCCCGCTCCCTACCCTGCCAGGTCCTGCACAGCCATTCAGGTATTTATCATGATGAAATTACAATAGATAAACATACTCCAAAACTTACTCAAGCATAAATTCTTAGATTGATTAGAAGGGCGAGCCTCTGAAACTTTTGTAAGCAAATGTTCAGTCTGACTTCACTCAAGGCGTCAGCATCTCTCCACAATAAGATACATTATGCCTTCACCAGAATATGAGACCTGACATACTGTACAGTAATGTGCATGCACAAGCTATAGTTATCTGATTTACATCCAGTACAAGTCATCCTGTGAATCTTTTGGATGTGAAGGGCACTGAAGGTTGCCAACATCCACATGTAGCTTAAAAGAAAATGAGTAGTTTGAAGGGAATTTTGCTTCACGCCCAAATTTTTTGTTTGTAGACCACTAATAAGGTATCATATAATTATTGTAGGGCTGTGTAAATGCAAGTATAATGATCTAACCCTTTGTTTTCTTCAATGTGGCTTCATGGTTGCCGTGGTCATGGACTGGAAAAATAGCAGCCATGCTTTACAGACGTTGTTACTTTACCAAAATAGTGCTGCAGCTATTTTGGCCTAATCAAGGATTTGTAGTGGGATTATTTTAGCATATTCTTTGCCTTGATGTAGTAATAATGGCGCATCTCAACATCTAAGCCATTATGTTCATGCGTAAAATCATAATCATCAAATAGTGTGTATTAGGAATGATGGAGTAACCTTTAACCATTCATTTCTAGTCCCTGGGGGTTTTCACGCTCAGAGGTTGTTGTGATGAAATTACATTGGGAGGGGGATGTGTAAGTGTTATATGTATTACCAGAATGAATCACTTATGCTTTCTTTGTCTTATCTACATGTAATCCAACACCTCAGTGTGAGGGATGTTTCACAGAGCTCAGGGGAACGCGGCAAACACGGCACGATCCATCTTGGTCCTAATTAGAGCCGGCTCTACTTTATTGGCGTGAGAAGAACTGGATACTGTTCATAACATCATCTTTTGTCCGGCGTACGTGCTCGGGGATCTATTCCTCATCAAATTTCTGCTAACTAAATATAGCTTTAACACTCCTGAGGGCGGTCTTAATGACATTAATGGGCAAAACAGTGATGCATCACTATAGCACCTACAATAACACTACTGAATATACTCAGGGGGGTTTCAGCATTTATGTAGCAGTAACTTGTGCATGTGTGTGTCAATCATCAGTATGTTGAACACATCTTCAGCCAATTACATTGCTTGGATGAAACTACAGCACCTGTTGATTAAACAGAGTAATGCCTCATATTTATTCTGAACGTTTTATTTTCCATTCCAGTTTTTCACAGCTGGCTTAATATGCTGCTACCATGGATTAGTGATTGATTATTGCGGTGTCAATTTACGTTTTTTTGCATTTCCTGCCCAGGACATTGGGATGTTTTTATTTTATTTGTATTTTTTTTAAGGAAATTCTAACTTAATCAACAGAACATTTAAGGAAAACACCACAGCCCAATGCACACAAATGGTTTGGTGGGAAAATGCAGTGCACAAACAGTAGTGCTCATCAATAAAAATGTAAACAGACTCAAATCATATATCAGAAGTAAAAGCTCAAACGTTTGTTCGGCTCAAATAGTGAAACTCTTGTTTAAGCCCACATGAATCCCTTGCACCTGTCAGAAGTAATTACGATGTACAATGTGACTGCACTAATTTGGGTGTGCTAATTTGTGAGATGGATGATGTATTATATTAAGAATTCATTACCAAAGCTGTAATTAAATATAATCAGTTGTCTTATATCAGAAGTATGTAATGAAAGAAGACATCTCTATCGCATTCATTTGCACAAGTGTTACAGGAATGAGGTGGTGATGATTGTATGAAAAAGTCTGTGAACTTGCTGGTGTGTCTTAATCAACCAATTCCACCAAACACAAACACATACACACGTACTTCAGTTGCCCTACTGTGCTTTTTTAAACGGCGTCACTGGAATACAATGTAGAAACAATGTGGTATGTGTGAATGGCAGATAAGAATTTTATTAACACTGCACTGTCAATACGTTTATGTTAACAGTTGAAGTGTCTGTGTATTATGAAAGTGGCTTTTAGTAGTTTGTTTGTTTGTTTGTTTTTAGACAACGAAGCATTTAGCAACTAAAGAACCAGATATTTGTCTAGATAAGTTCTGACTTACAACGTGAAAACAGCTTCAACAGTGACTGTGATTTTTGGATCCACCCACTAAGGTTTTCCTCAGCCAAACAGATTTTCCTTCTGTCACTAGGTGGTTTTGGCTTGATGGTTAAACAAGCAAGCTTGTGGTTGGAAAGTCATAGGTACAGTCCTCAGCCTGCAAAGTTGGGTCTGTGCTCTGTGGCTGTGGTTGTACTGAACCATCTCAATGTGATAAGGACTTTCTACTTTCTGATTTACCCAAAATAAAGTTTACATAAAAAACAATAATAATAATTACAGTTGTTTTATTCTGGCATAGTGATACCTCTCTGTGTGGAGTTTGCACATACCTGCGTATTTTTCCTCCCACAGTCCAAAGACATGCAGTTAGGTTAATTGGCCACTCTAAAATTGCCCATAGGTGTGAATGTGAGTATGAATGGTTGCCTGTCTCTTTTTACATTTTATCACTGATTAACACAAAAATGTAAGAAATTACTACAAAAAGTCTAATGACTGTGTCATGTTTAGGATTTTTTTCTGAGACTGACAGAGAAGAGGTTGTGTAAGCTGCTGTTTGTTTGCATTCTGGTCACGGTTTCACAGCTGAGACAGAGCAAAGTTTCAGGCTGGAGTTCTCAGACTTTACTTAAAAGGATTTCAACACACAGCAGAGAGAAGGCTACTGTGAATCAACACTTCTAACAGCTGTAGCCTTTATTACACCTACAGGAAGATATGAATAATTCCTCTACAGTGAGTGTCTCATTTGTCATTAGATGAGTTGATGAATGCTTCAGGATTTCCTACTGCTGAATTTAAGGTGCATCCATTAAAAAAGAAGCATTCATTAGTTGTGTATCATGCATATATTAACATATGCTAGTGTTCTGCACAGGGAAAACAAATTACATGATCAGTCGAAATATTTCTTGCATGTTGATACCTTTGCAAGTGACATTTTCCACTTTTCAGCCTGGAAAGTTTTGGAAAACTGATTCACATTCACATCTATACTTCTCTGTGTAACATGTAATTCTAACAAGTCCTTTTGTTATGTAAAACAATTAAATGAAATTAAAGCACAAAGCTGTTGATAGCATCAGTGGTTTACAGTGGATCTATCCAATGAAATTTCTTTTCCCAGAGAATCGATGAGCTCCATTCCCTTGGTGGACTGTGTAATTACAAAACCCTCATTAGATTATGAAACTATACAGCATATGGTGAGAGGAGGAGATTCCTTTGATGTTCTCTTGTAATGACTGCAGCAAAAAAGAGAGCGAGAGAGAGAATTGCCTGCCTTTGCTTCATTTGAATCTCTTGAAAGAAATCAAAGCTTTGAAAGTGAGGACTTCTGTACTTTGCAGCTCCCCCACCCCTTGACACTCCGCTTACTCTGCTTACTCCTCTGATCTGACTCGGAGACCAACTGGGAGTCTAGCATTGACCCTGGAAATGTCAAACTGTTTTGATACGCAGAGGCCACTGGTATTGGGGCCTTTTGATTCACTGAGAATGTTTGTCGTCTTGCCAAAGGACACCTTCAGTAAAGAAGAATGAAGCTTGATGTTTGGGGGAAGTGCTTGCTCCTCGTAGAACATGAGACAAATGCTTTAGGCAGCACTTGTCTTCAGTTCTCAGTGCAATACATTTCACAGACTCGGTGTTTGGAAGCAGATAGCAGACTGGGAAACAGTAATTCAATGTAACTGTGATTGACAGGCAGAGACAAGCAACTGTGTCTTTGGCAAGCAAAGAGGGTGTGTTCCAAAGAGAACATTTATTTAAAGTCCATTCAGAACCCTGAAGAAACAAGAGCAGTATCTTTTTTTCACATTTTTCTGTCTCTGTCAAGCGTCTTCTCTATTATAGATTCTTGTAATTTCCCAAAAGAGAAGCATTTTTTAAAAAAAGAGACGTGTCAGCAATGCAACAATAACGGATGAACAATGCTCAACAGTAATCTGGAGCAGTGTGTCTTAAATTGTTGGTTGGGATCCAAATTGACTTAAAGCCTCGTTGCTGGTGGGTCCTTTTATGATGAGGATGTGAAATTTTTTAATAAGCCTGCTTCCCAGAGCAAGGAAAGCTAATTTCTCACTGGGGTCTTAGGCTAAAAACATTTAAGAAACAGCTCATTGAGAGAACAGAGTTATGTGTAATGTGGGACAATTCGCATATGAGATATAGAGAAAAGCAGATTGTAACAGGGTTAACAAATATGGTGTTTCCTAGTCACAATACCTGGTCTGTTAGAAATATGTGGCTACCGTTCATCTAGTACTGTTGCATATTTGTCACACTTAATGTTGATTTGATAAAATTGTCCAAACCTGCCTGGCCCTATGCAAAAGTAATTGCCCCCTAAACCTAATAACTGGATGTGCCACCCCTGGCAGCAACAACTGCAATTAAGCATATGTGATAACTGGCAATGAGTCTTTCACATCACTGTGGATGAATTTTGGCCCACTCTTCTTTGTAGAATTGTTTTAATTCAGCCACATTTGTTGGTTGGGTCATGCTGCAGCATCTCAACCAGATTTAAGTTTGGACTTTGACTAGGTCAGGTTGTTGTTTCTGTAATGAAGTATCAACTTGTAATTTTGGAGCACTTTCAGGAGAATCAAGTTATTCAAATTCCCTTCAAACAAAAGGACAAAAAAATGACTCACAGGATTCATTTCATTTTTTCAAAGACAAAAAGCGATTGGACTGAAAATGGGTTAAAATGATGATAACAGGGTATAGTCATTGTGGAAGATAGAGTGAGTGAAAAGACTATCATTTGAAACAATTTAACAAGAAACTACAAAGCAGGGATGAATCTGTCCCAGGGCTGTGCATTTCAAAATAAACTGATCATTTTGCCTGCTGATTTACATCAAAATGCTTCACTTTTCAGCACTGTGCGATTTCACCTACTGTGGTAACAATAATGGGCTTTTTTTTTTGATTTGATGAATTGACAACTTTGTAAAGGACCCTTGATGTTACATTGAAATTACATCAAAGCACCTGATTGAACCTGAACTCTCAGTCAGACATAGAATGACTTCTTCTGCTGTATTTAGGGTCCGAATGTTGCGGATAGGTAAATTCCTATTCACAGAAACTTTTACAGATGAAATACATTAGTCACATGCATCACAGCAAAGTGGGTAAAATGTGAAGTCTAGTTTTAGGTGAGTATTGTCAGTGTTTGTCATTTTAAAATACTATGACTAATATACGTAGTACAGTTGATTTAGTATGCATAGCTCCATATAATCCAGTGCAAAAGTCTTGCAATAGCTTAATCAAGGCTGTCATATTCAGGTCCTGATGCTGTTCTTGTTCTTGATGCTGATCCTGTTGCTTTAACAGTGAAATGTGTTTCCAACTTTTTAGCCACCATCAGATTAGAAAACATCTTTCAGTACAAATCATACCTGACAACACAGTAACTGAGTATAAGTAGAATATTCACAGTGAACGGCTGAAACGCCTCTTGTGTCTGACATAATGTCATCAAAACCTGATTATACTGCAACAAGCTTTACATAAGTAGAAATTATTACAGGGCTGTAGTATTGGATTAGTGCTTTATAACTATTAAACTATTTCTCGTCTGAGAAACTGGGGTAGAATCATATACATATGTCATTACTTTTGCAGATATTTAGTCATACAACAACAACATACAACAAAGACAAGTGGGAAATTTTCATGAGAAATGATTGAATAATTGATAAGGTTCAAAACTCAAAACCATAAAGCTTATTTATATAGCCCAGAATCATACATAACAATGTCAACCTCATGAGGGTGCTAGAGGAAAACCCAGGGAATCATCTGAATTTTTCGGATTCATCCTCAGGAGGCCAAGAATGACCTCCATAGTAATCCAGGTAACAGTGAGCTATTTCAGTCTGGATGAAGTGATGGACTGACCAGCAGTGCAGCATTGCCATCCATAAAGCCACATCATACCCATGGCTAAAACCTCATCATTGTTAGCAGTTAATTGAAAGACACACAGCTTTTTTGTTACACAACCATAGTTTATTACTGATATCATCACTTACACAGATAAAGGAAGTGTCAGCAATAGCTACGGAGAGGTGATCAGAAAATCATACTTGAGTAAGTAGCTAAAAACTGTTTTGTGAACGTTGTTGTCATCACCCAGCCGGCAACCAGATGTTGTGTGTTATAATTTATGCTGCTGTTGTCTAAAATCGGAACTCCAGAGCTCAGATTCGATAACAAAATCTGGCAGAAGTGGCAGGAAATGGCAGAGTGATTTTCAGACCAAAAATATGTCGTGACTGGATCCAGCTTTCTGTAAACAGCTGGTAGATCTCATCAGTTTAAATCTTTTTATAATGTATTAGTTCTGCAGACCATAAATTCTCAACAGTATCTGGGCTGAAATGGCCATGTAATATATTATATCCACCACACATTATATAATGTGTAGTATATTGATTCTGATTCTTCAAATTGATTTAGTTTTATTTTCCCTTTCTGTGTTGCGGCACACAGTATGAATGATGCATTGCTTCTGTGATGTGGTTGTGTTTCTGTTTAAAAATCACCATGAAAATCTGCTGCTCAGCCATGTTTTCATAGTTGAACATTTGATACTGCACTTTATTAGAGATGAAAGACTGATAAAACCACAGTTTTGAATATTTGCAATACTTACAACATACTGACCTGCTGTTCACCCTGTTCGACTGATGCAAAATCCTCTGTAAAGGACATATTACTCTAGAAATTAGCATATAGGCAAAGTTCACCATTGTATTCCACTACAAGCAGGACAGTGTCAGAGATTAAATCCTGGTGTTTGGTAAGGCTAAGTATATCAAGTCCTTCAAAAAGAAGTGCTGTGTGACCAGTACTTTTGTAGGATTTATTCCTCTTTTGATGTCCATAGAGTTCAAGAAGTATTCAGAGTTTTCCATATGTTAACTGTAGTCCAGAAGAAAGGAAGTGTCTATTTACAGAAGGGTTCTTTGAATTACTCTCTTCTCCTTGGATCATCCGACAAAGGCCAGAACTGATTCACCTGTGAAAGGAGAAAGTCACGTTAAAATGAAATCAGGGCTGACTGTGGCAACATATTCTGTGCTCTATGAAATTTACCTCACCATAAACTGGATATATAAATCTAGTATGGTTTAAATAATAATCCACATATTCATTTTTTTCATTAGTAGATATTACTATAGCTACAGATGTTATACACAAATGTCTAATACAGTAATCACAATCCATCCATCCATTATTTTAACCGCTTTTCCTCTTAAGAGTCACAGGTGTAGAATACATAAGATTATTCGCCACTGAAGAAAAAAATCATTAGAGGTTCAAATATTGCTTAAGTTCTAAAGGTGACCAATGGTCCACAAAAATGAAATTTATAAAGTTTATTCCACTGGGAACATGAATGTGCTTTGAGCGAAAGTTGATTTACCAGCCAGATGGTGGCGCTAGAGAAAAGAACATAGTATACAAAGGAATTCAACCATCCAAGCCTCTTCTGAACGTCCAGCCTGTTGAGCTGTCATTATCATTATTAATGTAACAAACGTTTTTTGTTATTCTGTTTCTTTATTTTATGCTATAGCACATGGCAAGTCACACAATTATGATTGAGTGATCAGAGTTAGGCTACTTTAATTAGCTCAAGATTGATTAAAAAAAAGAGCCAAAATGTTTATGTCCTGGCTAGCCTCTATTGCATTGGTTTCAGCAACTCAATGCAATCTCCCACTGAGCATGTCTTTCATCTTTTGAAAAAATAACAAAAATAAAGCATGTTCCTCTGGATTTCTTTTCATTCTATCTGCAGCTCAAGTTTTTTAAGAAAGTCAACATGTCTATATGTCTGGAAAAGTAGGTACTCGCGTCATCGTAACATGGTTTTGTCCACATCCATAAACTCACCAAAACTCTCTTCTAAAGCCCAGGGTGTCTGCGGGGTTTTAAAAAGTATTAAAAGGTAGTAAATCACATAAGCAAAAATTAAGGCCATTAAAAAGTACTGAAACATACTAATTGTCATTTCATGAGGTATTAAATTTTCAATTTTATTTTCAATCTGTGAGTTGTCCGTCTGTGTTTCTCTGCTAAAGTTCACTTAACTGTATTTAAACTTGGGATTAGACTCGTTCACTTTAATTGGACGATCTCATGTCATAGGAGAGCAGGGTGCAGCAGCAGGGGGGTGGTTTAACGGCGCTTTTAAGTCGGACAGTTTCTAACTTTTCAAGCAGTCTTCAAGCTCCAGGCAGAGACCGAAACAAACACTTAAAGGAATTGTGGTGTTCATGTGTTTTCTTTTAATGACTGCAGTCAATATAACAATAGACTTATTTTTCAATGCGTGCGCTCTGACCATTAGTGTGTGTGTGTATGTGTGTGTGTGCGCGCGCATGTCACAATTGGGCCGAAGACAGAAATGACATAAGATCAATATCATGTGGCTGTTTAGTTAGTTCAGTAAAAGAACAAGGTACAGACCTGTTCTATTGGAAAGGAAGCCTTAAATTACTTCTGTTGTGATCTGGTGCTGTATAGAAAATAAAATTAAATACAATTAACTTGACCTTCAAGGGGGGGCGGGGAACCTTCCTAATATAATGGTAGGGGAAACATTGGAAACACAAGGCATAGACTTCGATTATTCATCAGTCATATTTTTAGACTGTCAGAGCTGAAACATCAGTGCAGATGTTATTTTAGTGAAGTGAAAGGAATCTGTATATAAACAGTCTAGTTAAATACTGCTACAGCTTTTCTGATAAGTGACACCATGTATTCTGTAAATTAATCTGTGAAAACTCTGACTCCTGTTGTTGATCCAACACCTGAACCAGATCTTAGATCAGGTGAGAGCCAGGTGTTTCCCATCATGCCCTGAAGTCTTGCAGTCGGTGGAGACCAACTGCAGCACCTGAATAATTATTTTAACTGACTCCAAAATCTGCGACAGCCTTGGTCTCATGAATGACCCTCATGTCTGCTTTCTGTGCTGCTGCCACCATTACACTCCAAACCAAATGCCACGGCTGTATCGCCGGCAGATCTCCAGGTGACCATGCGGTCCCTCCAGGAAGTTGCAGTGTAGCAAATTTTTCCAAAATATTGCAGTGCATGTTTGATATTTTTAGGCAGTTGCAGTTGTCATTATTCATTCATTGAGAATAAACGTCACTGTACTAACTGGATGAACTTGAGTTTGCAACATTGTGCCACACCAACACTGCTTGTGGAGGTTCTGTGGTGTCTAGACACTAAAACCGGGTACATCATCAGATTTGGATTAGCCTCCATTGTTCAAAAAATTGCTTTTTGATAGCATCATTTAAATAAATGCAAGATATTTTCAAATCACAGAGTCTCTAAATCTATTTTTTAAATATGTTGTACTGGACCAGTGTGTGTATAAATCTCAAAATCAATTTAAAAGTTAGAAAGGTTGTTGATTAAAACAGTTGCAGCTCAATGTCGTGTTGGTTTTAAAAAATATCAAGGAGGTATTGAAAAAGGTATTAAAAAGTATTAAATTCAACTACAGGATTTATGTATATACCCAGAAAGCCATTCTTTTAAAGCTTTAGCTGTAATTTCTGCTGTATAAAAACGTCTACGGTGTTCAGGCCTCTTTTTCCTGCTGTTTTTTTCAGACATGTCTTAAATTGCTGCAACCTGTCGACTCTGTAATGGGGCTTGCCTTTTCTGTCGAGCTGTGACATTTAGCCCATGAACGCCTAAGGCTCATGGGAAATTATGTTCCTTAAAGGCTGCTACAAAGCTAAATATTGGATAAACACTGATATTAGATCATTTTTTGAAAACCTACTGTACTTAATCTTTGCACACCAACTAAGTCTTTCTTACTGTTGAAAAAAGCCAAGGCTGGAACAAGGCTCTTTATTATTAGCAATGTCAGTGGGATTTTAAATGAGCTTTTCTTACTTCCAGAAGTTCCAGCTTCACTTCAACTCTGAGGTTGCAGAACCTCTGGGTCATCCAGAGCAAAAAATATTTTTTCACTTTACATACAGATGAGGCCAAAATTATTAGTCCCCCTTATGAAATCACACAAAATCATGAATATTTCCATGGAAATGATCATAACATAAACTGTTGAGTTTTGTATTGCTTCCAAAAGAACAAAGACAAAATCTCACAAAGTCTGATTAAAATATTTTATTGCTGTGCTGAATTGTAACAAGAAAACTGAA
>JAUBNQ010000015.1:4095990-4110450 GCA_032353495.1 Ctenopoma kingsleyae | reverse complement strand
AAAGTCTTTATGCAGTGTATAACTTTAACACTGTTACAATACAGATAATTTATATTGAAATAATGATATTATAGAAAAATGGAGAAATTTACATGTAGCATTTGTAGCTTGTTTGCCAAGCAGTAGTAGCTCAAATTGTTAGAATAACCAAACGTTTTTATCATTCAAACGGATTCATGGCAAACAGAATGAGATCCCTACAGATAATTCACATAATAACTGTTGTGACTTGATTGTTTAGTTCAATAAAAAACAGTAAACAGGGAATTACCTATTGAGAGAATTTAATTCAGCTAAACACAACTCAAGCTACAAACAAAAGCCCCTGGGCATTTTACATTGCTTTGCCTGCAGGTAAAAATAAGACAAGCATGTACGATATAGTAAAGAACGACCTTCAGAAAATAACAAGCAAACAAAACAAGAAAAATGCAAAAACAAACAAACTATTATGTCTTTCCTCTGTGCGAGTAGCCAGGGTGTTACCATGTACGCAACTCTCATCAGATGTGGTGCAACCATGTTTCTATTTTGATGACATTCATCTTCAGAATGTGTTTGGAAAAATAAGAAACACCGTTTGCATCAGTCCTGAGAGCTTTCTGCCATCGAGCAAAACCTCTCTGAAAGTACCTTTTCATAGCTAATCAGTGCACAATGCCATGCTTTAACATAAAAATAGGACCGAATCAAATCTGTGTGCTGCTGTAAGCAGTGACCCGCTGTGTTTCTGGACAAGACGGTAAAAACCTAATGCAGAGGGTGCTTACTTTGACAGGTTCGTGGATTTGATGTTGAACAGGCCAAAAACAGTGATACCTAGTGTGAAGCTGACATGCAGTGCAGCTAATGCTTAAGTCTTCCACCAAGCTTAAAAAAAATTAGATGCCACATTATTTCTCACATCTTGCGTGTTAAACCCTCAAGGGCAACAGTTCCTCCACTGTCATCCTGACACTGCTATGAACTCTGCAACTCGAATAATGTGGACTCAAAGCAACAAGCTTAACAAGCAGCATCAAGCGTTGTAGTGAGTTCTTATCAAACTTTCTCTTTGGCTACTTCTGAGACCTTTATACTCCAACTCAAGTGCTTCCAGATGGCTGTAACTTTCCAAAAGCAACAATCCATCATCCATCCCAACTTCAAGCCTTAATTGGCCAGTAGCGTAGAAGTGAGAACTACGTGTCAGCCACAGAGCTTTCTGTGTTTCCTGTGAGACTTAAATGACAGACTCACTGATTTTCAACTACCTATGGTTCTGGTTTGGGGAGTGCATGTATTGTATATGAATGATATTAAACGTCTCTCTGCTTTTCCTATATTAAAGTATCTGCATCTAGCTGAAGAATCCCTCCAGATGACATCACCTGGAGGACATTTTCAGTTCAGATGAGGTCATTTGGTTGCTCATACTACACAGGTCGGTCTTGGATGACCTGCTCCTCTTCCAGAACTCCTCATGACAACACATACATGTAGGAAGCAAGTTAAAAAAATCAGTGAAGTCGTGATTTAAATCAGTATCACTCCCACTCTATTTGCAGCTACAGCCAGACGCTGGTTCACTTAGTTTCCCTTAAAGACTGGAACAGGGACAAACGACTACCACAGCTTTAATAAAATCCACCTACCAGTGCCTGTAAAAAGCACCGATTAACACACTACATAGACAACCAAAATGTAAGAACCACATGTCACTGGGAGGTTACACAACACAACTAGAAGAGGCATCAAAAAATTACTATTGTAAAACACAGTATGTTGTTGAAGTTGAGATGAACAACCAGTCGGATTCTCAGCCATATCCTGAGAACTAACTGCAACATAAACTCCCAACTCTCGATGTTGACAATCGCACTGTGATTGTGTTTTTACCAAGCATTTGTTGCTATTAGTGAAACCTTTGAGTGGCTTTCAGTGAGAAATGATGGGCTTTTTCTCTCTGTGCAGTGCTGAAATTACTCTTCTTCAGAAGCTTTTTATATGCTGGTCTCCGGAGACAGAAGAAGCTGCAAATGATGCATACTTTGTATCATTCAAGAAGCTGTTGTGAATGATAATGTAATCATCGCTTTATACATGGCGGTGTGTGTAACCAAAAATACAGCCTCTCCTATAGAGATATTATCTTTGACGACGAGCTCATGGAGCATAATTCTCTCTGTACAAACCTACATAATGAGGAGTAGAACTGTGATTTTAGTAGTGATGAACAGATTTACCCCCACAAACTATTCATTAATTTGTTAGGAGCAGTTTGAAGAATGACAGATGAGGAACCATTTTAGTCAAAACACAGTTACAAATCAGATTCCGGGAGCCAAACTCAATGCACTTGGGTAATACACTGATGCTTATGTTTAACATGGGGTTGCTATAGTGTCTCAGACGGTTAGTTACTGCTCTCTCAGGGATGCTCATCGTGTTTTCCCTTTGAAGATTTTTCTTATGCAACCCATAAGTCATTTTTATTACAAAGTGCAGAAGGTCTAAGGTGCAGTGCAAGCAACAATCTTTAATGCATATTAGGTCATGTGTCAATGCATAATTTACAAGAGTCAGGAAAACACCTCACACTATATAATGCAAACACGTCTCAAAATGCTGAGTATGAACCATAATTCTGCCCAGGTTCAAAATCCCCCCTTAGAAACCTGTGTGCCCTGATTCTTGCTAAGTGGTCTCCCATTGTGGTCACTGAAATTCAAGCACACTAGCACAATGTGAAGGTCAGACATTAAAAGGTGCTATTTGTTGGGAAGTGGACTTGTGAGAGTTTCCACCTAGCCTTAAAGGCGTCTTCAGTTCTATCCAACTAGTAAGGGGTACCAGACATTTCACCTCTGCAGAGTCATTAACAGCTTGATGGTTGCTGAGGTCACACGTGGGTTCATTGTACCACTGACTACCATGTGCGTCTTTCAGGTCACGTAAGTCAATGAGTCGAAGATCTCTGTGCATTTCAACACCAGCAACACACTAAGGCAGAAGCCACCCTAAGGATGAAACACCCACACAGACAGAAGACAGGAGGCTCGTTCAACAGAGGAGGTCATCTGTGACATCACTTATGAACCAGCCCTTACAGTCCTTACATCACTCCCTAGGCACTTTAACACTCATTCACATCTTGACTCATGTGACTTCACACAACATCCACAATTACCACGATGAGGTGACCTCAGCAACCCTCGAATTTTTAATGACTTGATGTAGGTTAAAATGTGCAATCTGCACATTCTGTGTAATAGGATCACAAGTTGATGTCACAGAGGTTAAAAACTCAGTATTTGTATGACACATACACACTTAAAGCATACTGTAGTTGTATGTACTCATTATCGTTCAGTACTACAAAGTATGTCATAGTTGACTCAGATACCAGCTTTCGTGTGCTGCATATTGTTGTCCTTGTCAATACCTGAACATGTCAAACTGCTACCTGTGTGCTAGAGTTTAGACAGACTCTCAGCTGCAGGTTTATAGTCCTACACCTACTGAGCAGCATGTTAGCACAACATCAGCAGCAGCATCCTGCCACTGTATTGATTTGAAGGTCACTCGAAGCTCTCTGAACCTAATACACAGTCACCGTAGTGTAGTAAGAAAGTAAACTCAGAGCAGAGAGAGATAATTAAAAGATGGACGAATGAAAAACAGAGCTGAAACAAAAGGCTAATGAAGCATGATGAGCTTCCACTCTATACCAGCAAACCCTCACAGCATGCCCTGCAAACTCCAAAGGTTCATATAGTTAGAGGTAGATTCAAACTAGGAACAGTTCTCATACGACGCATATCATATGTATATAAAGTATATCAGAAGTGCCTTAAACCATCAAATGTCATTATCATTAATTTTATTATACTTATTTTTTAGTTAGAAAGAAAAGTACTGTACATATATATGGGGACAGGTAAAAGCACAGGCAAGGAGAAGCCTTAAATACTGAATGAATAGATCCTAATTAAAATAAATCAGGTGTCCTCACAACCTCGAGCTGAGCTGGGACTGATTCCAGTCCAACTACACTTTCTGCTGTGCCTCCTTCCTGGTCAATAAAGGACAAGCACAAAGGCGAACAGAGTGACCGTCTGCACTTATTAAGTTTGTGTTGTAAACATCCACAGTAGTAAAGGATAGACTCTTCTTTGGCAGCTTCACTGTCTGACAGGAGAACAGCAAACCTTCACAAACCAGAGAGCAGAATATACTGAATTTACATAACTGACATGGAGCAGAAAAGCATGTTTGATGTTGCAAACATGATCCCGTCGTCACTGACACAAACCGGTTATTTAAAGGCGTCAAAGCTCATATGCGCATTAGTAAATCAACTTGTCTCCTTGCTGAAATGAACTAAATTTGCCCCGCTTCTCAGAAGATGGGCTCAGTTTTCTTCTTCTTTTTGTGATTTCCGAGAGGAAATGCATTTTGTTTTCTGTTCAGTTCCTGATTCGTTTCATCCCTTGAATGATAACAGGTTTACAGCAGAAATAACACCCAGGGGAAATTAGACGACCGCATTGGCTATCAGAGAGAAATTGAATGCGCGTGAGATTATTCTGATTCACTTCCTGCTGAAATGATGAGCACCTTGAGTGGGGATTGCCGCCAGTCAAAGCCATGCACATCAAAGCGCAGCGCTCCCATCTAATTGGTCAACAAAGAGAAGATAGGTATGTGTGATTTCTATCATGCTTACAAATGGACATCCTGTTGGGCAGCAGCTCTGCCTGTATACTACCAATTACCTGAGGCTGTGTATTGTCAGTGGCGCTCCAAGTGATGAAACATGTGGGTTGGCCTCTACTTGTAATGTTGCTGAGTTGCCATAATTGATCTCCCTGGGTCTACTAGTGACAACTCGACAACACTTTTAATGAGACTAGGGCGGACAATTTTGACTCATATCTTCAAAAGAGCTGTTTCAACCCCAATTACACCCTTTTTTAACCACTGTGACATATTCAGTTTGATATGCTGCATAGCGAGAAATTCCTTTTTAAACACTTCACATGATCAGTGGCAGCTACTATGCCAGCATCGCTCCATGCGTTTTATTGCAGCGGGTCACTTTGTCCTGGATGGAGAGCTGAGGCTTCACGCAACGAACAAATCAAACAAGCCTCCACAAATCCAATTGGTTCCAGCATAGTTACATGAACAGATTGATGGGAACTCAACAAGCTTGTGGAGAGAGAAAAGTTGTTTATGTCTAGGTGTGAAGAAGGGCTTTGACCTTTCTGTGAACCTCTATGGACCACTAGGTAAATATCTTCGCCTGGATTTGTTCTTCTTTATTGAAACCTTAGAGTGGTCATTCTCTACAGAGAATGATCTGATAGGTTAGCAGTGCAGCTGATCTTTGTTGAGCCATGTGCTTTCCTTGTTTTCATTGCTTCATGAGTAGGAGTCCTTGAAGTCCATAAATTATGTGGATACTGAAAGATGACATGTTGCGTTCTTGGCTTTTTTAAGCTTTCAGGTTTGCTTCCACATTGTGCAGGGATGATCTCAGGGATGTATCATAAGATCGGTATGGGTCATGGTCATGCTTCTCTCTTTTTGAGTGTGCACACTAGCATCCTCCTCCAGTCATAAATGAATGAGAATAAAAATAGTTTCTTACCTTTCATAAAATCAGATAAAGTACCATGGTTTGCCAACTGCACATGCTTTTTTTTCTTCCTGATTGGTCCAACTCATGCATTCCCACAGACCTCACCTTAGGATGAGGTAATTTAAATATTACATGGAGTCTTTTCAGCGGTTTTGCAGAGGTGTCTTTTCTAATGGTAAATACATTTCTGTATTTTTTTTGTTGCAATATCACATATAGTACATTAAGACCAATGAGAAAAAGGCTGAATTGCTATCCAGCTCTCTTAATCCATCCATAGGACCTACTCCCTGCCACTCAAAGCTTTCTGATAAAGAGTATGACTCAGCCTGGAGCACCCTTATAGCCAAATGGTCTACAGAGCATGCCAAGTAACCACAGCATCACAGGGTGGAGTCTGACTGGGGACCTTTGCCACATGCTGTACCCCTTCTCTTCTCCCATGTTTCCTGTCTGCTTCTTTATTAGAATCTATCAAATAAAGTCAAAGTAAAAACTCTAACCAAAAAAATAAGGCATGTCTCAGCCTGTTGTATATCTCTTCTGTGCTTCTGAATGAGCTTTATCAAGTCTTAAATAATAGCCCATGATGATGTCATCGGGGTTCTCTTAGGTTGGACTTGGATCAATGCAGGTGGCCATGTAGACAGAAATAGGCATTTATCAGGCAGGGAAAACAAACACAGCATTGAACTGCATTATAGGAAATGTATATGTGTGACCCCCACTAGGGATTGGACATTTTCACTTTCCCCCAACTTTATATACTACATTAGATACTAAATAGCTGAAATACCCCTTTAAACATTCTCTTTGTAGACTCTGCTGTGGCTGCACGCACTTTAGGATAAATGGAACTGATTAATTAACAAACTTTTGTTTTTCATGTACTCACCCGTAGTTCCTTCTGTTGGTACAGACATCTCCCAGACACTGATGACAAGCACCATAACAAGTAGAGTACAAGTTGTACTTCCGATCTGCATGTATCGCTCACTCATCCTGGAAATACAAAGAGAATCGTTACCATTAGTTCATGTATCACAGCAATACTTTAAACCTACTTTAGGTAAATCGATAACATTCTTCCCCATTTTACAAAGGCTATATTTTTTGTCAGTCAGCTTCCACACTGGGCATTTTCCAAATGGGAGGCCTCAGACTGGCACAGAACAGAAAGAGAGGGCTGTTCCACAAGCTCACAGTTTAACTCAGTAGCTTAGCTTGTCTGAATGCATATTTGCTCTTATCAAGCAGTGATACAGGCTCTTATCCTCCTCCTTGCTTTTCAAAACAAACTACAGCTGTGAATGGGTCCTAGATCATGGTCTCCAAATATTTTCTTTCTTCCCCTGCACGTCCGTCCCTCTCTCCTCCAACAGAAGGCTGTTACAGAGAGATCATGAACAGAAGGTGAAGACCCTCTGCTGCCCCAACAGGCTTCCATGAGCCTCTCAAGGCTCTACAGTGGAGTGGAAGAGAGCACACAGGCTGCAGTGGTTAATCCATCCCTGCACAGTACCGCTACCTCTGCACTACCTCTCCCTAATGAAGTGTGGTGTAGCTGAGGCCCCACTGTATAAACCATCTGGCACAGTGTATTATCACTGACAGACAACGATCAAATTTCAAACACGGATGCAGGAGCAGCACGGTAATTACTGGAAGAGGTATGGTATCAAATGGCGTGAGCATACAAAGTTACAAGCTGCGTTTACGCCTTATTTACCGCCTCCTGCCTCTTATCTGCCTGCTTTATTGACATATAGATTGGCTAAACCTCGTTGGGGTTCTCAGATTATTTGTGTAATTAAGTTTATTTTGGCAAAGTGAACATGACCTTTTATCAAGATTTTTTCCTACCTCCCAGCCTCACACAGGAATTAGTCTAGTGATGTGTCTCATGTGTTCTGTGCGATGTCTATCATTAAGAGATGCGGGTAATGCAATCTCTCATACTGACTCTGCTTCTGTCTACATACTATAGATACACATCTTTCAAAGAATTAGTTTTTCTGTTGTGAGAAAACAAAGGGTCGAGAAGGACAGTCTCTTTTTTTTTTATTGGATTAGTTTGAATTTCAAAATCATGAAATTCACTTATGCGTGTTTTAGAATTTATTGGAAACTAAATATTTAATTATGCATTTAATTTGTTACTGAGTTTAAAGGAAAGCATCTTGGTTCCTGGTATTTTCACAGTGACAGGGAGACTCTGGGAGGTAACAGGTCTGACTGAGCAGATATTTAAACATATTTAGTTTTTTGCTGTGGCTTAAACAAGGTCATGTTTCAGGCATGCTGAATGGCAGAATTTCCAACCTCTGGAGGGAGGCTTGTTGTCCACCTCTATAGCAGTTAAGCTAACCACCAGCTGGATCTGTCAAACTATTTCTTTAACACATACGCAAAAATCTATGTAAAAGACGGAACGAAGAAGTAGGGAGTTAAGTACAGCCACAAAGCATCCTGTAACCAGATCTAAATGTGTTGCAAATGTAAAGTCAGTCAGTTACTTGTAAACACAAGAAATGTCAGCAAAACAACTCAGATCTGTATTTTTCTGGGCTGATCAACTGGTTGTTTTTACACTGAAGTGGCAATTTGTAGAGATTTGTAAGTCTACGAATGTCTGTAAACCATGTTACTATTAGCATGTAGTCCAGCAATTGTTCAGTGTAAATTACAGAGCTGAGTTGAGAGTTGTCTAAATATCCTAGTTAAATTTATAGGCACATCATATCATCATCAAAGTAGAGTATCTGAACTGAGACTTTAAAGATTCAAGGTTTTGAAGCAACTGTTGTCTGAGTTTGTTCGATAAAGCAGGTACTAAACACAGGTGTCCCCTGTGTCATTAAAGATACAGTATGCAACTGTTTTGAATATGTTCCTAATACAAATATGCTCTAAAACCTATCTTTATGTGAAGAGATCAAAACTTACTGTGGATCAGACTCAATTAACAGCATTGGCAGCATCGCAGAGATATTCACTTCCAAATATTTATTAGCGAGGCTCACCCTTTCAACCAATCAGAGAATTTTGGTTATTTCTGCGTGATATGTTTTAGAGCATTTCATAACAACGGCGCTGGGCAGAGCATAATGGGGATTTTTATGTTTCATTCTCTAATATGTGACAAAGTTTAAAAATGAAGCAGTTTTGGAGTTTACTCTTATTTGTTATTCTCATTTTCCAAACATACTTTGTTCTGATTAGTTATATTATACATTTCCCACAGTGGTTGTATGCTGCAAATATCTGACCATCAGGTCATTTAGCCATTTATCCACACAGCTATGATCTTTGATTGCATGGTGGATTTTTCCATCACTGAAATGAGGTATACCTCCACAGAGGCCAAGATTGCCAGCTTCGTGACTCTTAGCAGGGAATTTAAGATAGCTGAAGAGACATGTGGAAGGATATTCACTTAAATGTTGAGCCTGATAGCAACATAATGGTGAGGTTTATGTATGTGCTCAAATTGTCCACCTACACTAGGTGCTTGTGTTAAAGCAGTGAGTGCTAATGTTCACCTTCATGGCAACAGATTTATAGCTGCAGCTTAACTGTAGAATTGGAAGCTGGGTTGAAATGTTGGCCGGTCTGTGTTTCTGTGCAATTCACGGTGATGTGTGTTGAAAAAGGGTCATTGGTGACACCGTGCAGGGCAGTGCGCTACAGCATCATTTGTTGGGTGCCGTCTAAAGGTGCAGTTCTATAAATGAGATCTCATTGTCCCTGAATGTGCAGTGTTGTCACTGGTGTGGCGGTGTGCTTGGCAGAGCGAGCCACAGAAGATTTGTTACAGTATGAAGCCATTTTACATTTTGACCTTACCTTGGACGTCTTTAGCAACTTTGGCAAAATACTGTACAAAAATACTACTGCATGAATCCAGACTTCTGCAGTTTACGTCATCTTCATATGTTCTTACCAGCAAACAAGTAAAGGTTGTTTAATTGTGCTCTCTTATTGCTGATATAACAAAGTGATCCAGCATATATCCGGCTCAAAGAGGTTTTTCCGTGTGCTCTTTTAAGCATGATTTGGTTTGTCCTTTCTCCTGCACAGGAAGTGATGCATTTATGTTTATGCCTTCCAAAAGGGTTATTGAAATATTATTGAAGTAAATTTCCTGATCTGACATCTCAATGCTTGTTTAAGATTAGGGAGCCTTATTTCGACTTTATTTCATGGTTAAAACAAACCAACATAGTCTAACTACACCCCATACTTCATCTGAAAATACAGTATTATGTTTTTAAGCTTAATTTAAAACTGAGCTAATTAATATTTTTATAATAACAACTGACCAGCTGACTATGGGTAGAAACGTTGGCTCAATCATGAGCATTTATAAATGCCACCTGACTCCACAGTTTCCATCAGCCTACTAAGAATTTTAGTATCTTTCAGCTTATTGTTTTGGTTTTACATCAGGTGTTTTGGTTCATACTCACATCTCTCATCAACCTCTAAACCCAGCCTGCACAGCACCAACTGACAGGCAAACAAAAATAGCAACGAACATTAAGCAGCTTAGATCAAATCTCAAAGCAAGTCAGCACTGGAGAAACACCGCATCAAATGAATGCTAATGTTGCAAATTAGGTAATTATCTGCTAGCCTGATTGCCATAACAATGTTATAGTGTGATAAGCAACCACATCACACCAATCTATGCTGCCTTTCACTGGTTACCTATGAGACTTAGAATTGATTTTAAGATTTTACTGCTTGTTTTTAAAGGCTTGAATGGCAAAAAGTGAGGGAAACTCAATGTCTTCTTTTAAATGTCTTCTTAAAACTCATTTTGATCTCATGGCTTTTTACAAACTGAAGGTGTATGCTGTAATACATTTAATTAATTATGTTGTTTTATATTATGTTTTATGTTGTAATTTGATTACTTCATTTGTTTTTGCTGTAAAGGACTTTACAACTGTTTTGAAAGGTGCTATGTCAGTGAGGTTAAAAAAAAAAACTAATAAAATAAAAATAATACCACTTTTAATTAATGCAGAAATTAATTTAATCCAGCCAGATGCAGTAACTTCCATGTCTGGGAGTCCACCTACACACTTTCACTGTACATACAGTAAATGCATAAGCTAAATGCTTGAATACGTAAGTGCAACACATAACTTGCCCTAAATTCACATTTATTACATTTATGTGTGGGTTAAACAAACAAGATATGAATTTAGAGAAATTAGCTAAATATATGCTTGATATAGTCTTCTCATCTCTCCATCAAAAAGAAAACAATGTATTTCCATAAATACTGATTTATTCTTTTAAGTGTGATCCATTCGTACTTAAAGGAATCCTACACATGGATTTTACTTGAATATTGTCTTGACTTTCATTAGGCCAGGAAGATACAGACAATTACCTTCATAAAAACCCCTTTGCTGAGGTGCTAAGGTATGATTACAGGTTTTATCCATTGATTTTATCCATGTAGCAAAGTCTTTGCTGCCACAAGGAATTTACGCAGTTATAACAGACTCAAATTATTGTTTTGGGAGGCATCTCAAACTCTGACTTAGAAACTGGCTACAGTGGTTAGAAGTTTTAATTGTGCATTTTTATTCTGACAGCACTTCATGTATAATGTATACTTTTTGTCACAGAATAGGCCCTGCAGTGAAACACATAAGGTATGCAGATGAGTGCCATAAGCATCAAAGATGAACTGCACATTGAAGTTTGGAGGATGGCAGATAAAAAAAAACAGATACTAATAAACAGAAGTTTAAATGAAATGTGTAATTATCCTCTTATTGTCTGCAGTGGTTTTGTTATTCTCTTCCCAGCAGAGACTCAACATTTTCCTATCTACAGTTTATTATGCACTGCACTTCAGGACACTTTCAAATGCAAATGAACACCTTTATTGAGGAATAGTGCATATTCTTTTCACTGGTGCCACCTCAGTAGTTCCCCTGGATTTGTGTGCTCAAATTTATCTAGAGATTGGACTTTTATCCCTTTGTTACGAGTTGGTTCTGTTGTGTGGCATATAAGCCTGCGGTGTAGATCATCGGATTTCCTTTCAAGAGTACAAAGTGAATTAGTTTAAAACTGAATGAAGCAAGAAATCCCCTTCTCTGACCAAAACTCTGATCGCCTCAGTCGTTTTGCCCGTCCGTCCCACTCCTTTCCTCTCTCTGAAACAACTGGAATGGCAACAGACCAATGAGCCTGCTTTAAAAAACTACACTTGAGGCTTGACCTTGAGAGAACACACTGAGGAACAGATCTCTCCACACACGAAGACAAAAAAATATTATTGTAACATCTGCAGAAAATCCCCACCTTAACTAAATCACAAGAAACACTGTGACATTAGCATCGTGCAGTCATGCTATCAACCTTATTTCTGTTTTGTTGTGTCATTAATGCACTGCACAGTGTGCACACATCAATACACCCTAAGCAAATTAGATTTACTTACTGTATATGATTTCTTATTATTATTATTATTATTTACAGTTTTTACAGTACACATTAAATTAAAAAATATTGGTCAGGTCCTGTTTTCTTCCTGAGACTTCAACTGCTGGAAAGAAAAAAAAAAATTGAACAAGTTTTGACAGGGCAAAGTGCAGCACTGCCCAGAGTCGACTTCCACTTTATTGCTGTCGATGGAGAAATAATAACATTTGGTATACTGTTGCCTAGAGACACAGTGAACGGCCCCCGAGCTTGACACTTTGCCCAATCATTTTTTTCTTCTTGTACTGATAGTGAGACTGAACAATAGATCAAAAGGTTCCATTCCCTACTTCTACTCCTGATCACTATATGAGGGCTTCTCTCCTCATAAGGGCTCATTAGCATGCTAGCTAACATGTCTAGAGTCCCTCAACGTGTTCCAGTCCCTCTCCATATATGTAAAGCACAACATGTAGACCACTAATGAAAGCAGTGCTATTTGGCATCTACTCAAAAGCAAACTGATGAACTGTATCCCTTTGTACTTCGAATATAATGTTGTAGGCACATGCTGATAGCTAACTGCCGCTTCATTCACTGCTTGTTTATTGCAGTCATCTCTTAAAGACACATCAAAAAGGCAGCTGTGTTGTTGCCACAGTTCCACAAAACTTTTTTACAGATCCGTCTTGTAGCATGAGCAGCAGCAGCAACATCAGTTCTCTTTCATTTGACAATATTTACTGTTGTGTGCAGAAGTGCGCACAATACATGTGTGTGTTTGAATATGAATCTCCATCTGAGATGGTCCCTACTATACTGGACTAATGGTGTCTTCACACTATCGCGGAGAAACGGCTCCTGCGCGATCCTTATCATTGTTTACCACTGCTTGAGCGAACGAAAAACTAATTTGCCTACTTGTGTCTGATTTCTGTAACCAAATTACGCTCATATATTGAGATCAGAGAAAGACGAACACAGTCTTTAATTGAGAAAATATTAGCATTCAGATGCAGCAACCAAGATTGTTAAGAAAAACACGGAGGGTCTGAAATGTAGCGCTCTCATCCTCCTGTACCAACATTAGCAATGTTGGTAACATGGTGCCAATTATTGCAGAGCCCCTGGGAGTTTTGTGGGGGTTACATACTACACCGACCAAGACCCTTGTTTTTCTGCAATAATGTGAATATGCCTTAATCTGTTTTTCTTGTTGTCACCAATAATTAACCAACTGCCATTTCTCCACCAGTATCAGTGAGAGAGATACACTTTGCTGTGGCAGATTTCTGATGAGTCAACAAAGTCTGTGTTTGTATGCACAAGCAGGTGAGAGCTTAAAAAAGGTTTAGTTTGAGTACCGTATTTTGTTTGACAAGAGATCGGGACCAGAAAACACTGCATAGAAAAGAAATATTTCACCACTTGATGGGAGTTCAGTGCAATCTCAAGTAAGAACAATGTCAACATATCAAACATCTTCAGCATTTAAAACTTCAACGTGGAAAAAAAAACTGGCATGTTGCCAGTCGTCATGCTTTAGAATCGGGAGTTGAAGTGAATTTGATTTGGTAGAATTATGCCGAACGCCTTAGTGGAACAAGGACTGTGTGTGTAGATCCAGATTCTGACCTCTTTTCTCGTTGTTGTGCCATTTGTGTCACTTATTTTCCCACTTCGATGGGCTTACACAAAGCTACAATATTTTTCATTAGCGAGTAAATGACTCTATCAACCTTGGCCTATTAATAGTTCGGGTTTTTGCAAAAGAGGAAAAAATAGGTGAGTTAATTTTTACATGCTCACAGCAGAGAGAGTTTTTAAGGTGAATGTAAAAGTACAGTAGTACAAATCATTTCTACAGCATGAAAACCATGTGTGATACATTTTAAAATGTTACATGTAAAATGTGTTTCTAAGAGACGATGAGTGACACATCTGAAGCTGATGATCCTGCGTAGACTTTTTTTCAAAGACATAAAACATTTTCAGTGTATCTGAGCTGGAGATTTTGAGTTTCCACATCACACTTTTGTAAGTTGGCTTCTAAACTTGTAGTGATGTCACAAAGTCATTTTTATACATATATCTGTTACGGTGTAAAGTGAGCACAGGGAAAACTTTCCCCTGTCTTTCAGATCTGCACATCCTTCTGCACAATGAACTGCATAACATATTGTAAGTGTAGCGCAACTGTCTCGTTTGAGAATGGAAAGTTTGTCCATGTTTCAGACACTTAAAGACTCATAAGACTGGTATATTAGTTCCATAAATATCTTGCCAATAATCAGATTTGATGGTAATGTGTTTTACTTTCATGCCAGTAATCATTTCAAAAGTGTAAGATTCAATTTTGACTTTCCCCTCAACTGTAGGAAGAT
>JAUBNQ010000015.1:4069605-4093954 GCA_032353495.1 Ctenopoma kingsleyae | reverse complement strand
TCTGATTGGTTACAATGACAAGTATTTAGTTAAAACCTTCATTAAGATATTTGCACTGTTGCCAGGTTCAGTGAGTTGGGGACATAAAATTTAGGTACTGAAATCAGATTAGGTCACAAATATTATGGGAAAGTTTAAATCAGTTAATACAAACTCTGCATCACTATAAATCCAATAACACAAGAATTCTTTATGCATTTTTCTA
Source organism: Ctenopoma kingsleyae (assembly GCA_032353495.1). NCBI lineage: Eukaryota > Metazoa > Chordata > Actinopteri > Anabantiformes > Anabantidae > Ctenopoma > Ctenopoma kingsleyae. The sequence goes on along the minus strand of JAUBNQ010000015.1, from coordinate 4,093,749 downwards.
ATATTTTGCAAATAGCATTCGGCAGTAAGAAAATCTCATTGCCAGCACCAAGTTATTTTCTTTTCAGGAAAAGTAATACAGTTTTCTCAAAATAAATGAATAACAACAGCAGCTAAAACTAAAATAACTACACATGGTTTTGTCCTGGACAAATGATCTATTTCTCTGAGGACAGGATGCACAAAACACACAGTCCGTGTCAGAATTCAGAGCGTTTTATGAAGGACGTGCAGGAAATGAAGTCAAACTGTCAGAACTGCATCAAGATCCAAAATAGGTTAAATCACCAAGCGGTATTTTTGTCAGCTCTTTAAAAAAATATATTAACGTCACATTGCGTTGTCATTGTGCTCTTGTGCCGTGTCCATCCTGTAACTGGAAGGACATGGGTTTGATCCCTGTGACAGCTCAGCGTCCTTGTGCGAGACGCCAATTCCCTCTGACAGTGTGAGGGAGTGTGTCAGCTCAATGACTGCAGAACAACATGGAGGATAATAAATAAATGATGTATGAAAAATTATATTCATCCTTGACAGCAAGTCAGGTGTGTGGGAGTCAGCAGGAAGCTCTCAGTCTGCTTTAATTTCAGTTTTGTGGGTCACAATTTCATGCTATTGCAGTTTCGCATGCGTTGAGCATGTTTGATTTGATTAAATTCAATTGGCTGCAGAGCTTATTGTCTTTCTGCCATCTCAGTAACACCTCAAAGACAAAGATGATTGCTACATAACATTTTTGGCAGTTACTGGAATTGTTCCGAGGGATAAAAAGGGGGAATAACAGGTCGTGGCAAGATGAGTTTGAGTCTTTTTGCTGTCTCTCGGCTCTGCTGTCACTTATGTGATAAGCCAGAGCTGAATCACAGGCTTTTTGATTTTACATGTATCAGAATATTAAATGCCATTTTCTTTCGCCTGTGTTTGATAACAGCGTAGAAATTGCATTCAGTATCAGAGAGCAGATAGGAAGACTTTGTTTTTCAACCTATAAAAGGTGAAAGTTTGAATTTTATTTTCAAGGTAGTGGATTTTGTGAAGTGTGACATGTAACAAAGCTCCTCTTTCAGATTATGGCCAAGTACATTTCGGTCATAGAGACACTTTATGTGCAGAACAAAACATAGTCTGCTTTGCTTTAGTTACTATTATTACTATTATTAAGCATTATATATATGCTTACGTAATCATAATTGTATCCAGACAATTGTCAACAATTATTACTTCCTAAGAGGCCTATAGTATATTATCTGTTTATACACTAACCACCCATAACGAGTCGTCTTATAATTGTTGATTTAAACATCAGTAATGCTTATGTCTGTTTACGGCTATATGATGGTGTATTATAGACTTTTATAAAATGTTTACTACTCAAAAATGCTATATAAGGAAGCGTTAAAATGTTATCATTCACTTATTTAACATGGCTCCTTTGTGAAATAGTTATCTATACCCTGGGTCTTATACATTTTAGAAACATTTTGAGTGATTTTTTAGCACTGATCTTGGCTTCATCAGATTTGTTCAGAATACATACTGACACTATTCTGGAAACATAAGGATAAGATTTGTATTGAGAATATGTTAATCTGTGCACATACAGTGCATGACCAAACAATAGACAAAAACTCACAACTGTTGTAGATTTGCCAGGAAGTTGTTTGTTTATGCAGATCCACAGAGAAAAAAGATGTTGAGAGCTTTTGTTGTTAGTTTGGATCTAATACAGTATCTGTAACTTAGCTCATTATACAGCTGTATTGGAGTTTTGTCACTGTCTTACAGACAAAACACGATGAAATTACAGCTAAATTGTCACTGCAGAGTGGAGGGACTTATCACTGCTACTATACGACGACTGCTATTCATTTCAAATTCACAATGAGGCTGACTTCTCTTTAAAAAGGCAGAGGGGCTATTTAAGAAATCACACAGGAGAACAGGAATACATTACACTCGGAGGTAGCCACCATTTATCATCATTATTAAACAAACAGAAGATGCCAGAGTCGCGTGCATATACGGATATTTTCCCTCTCTCTCCCTGCCCCTGCTTACCTTTCGTCCCTGACAAGTTAAAACACTTAGAGGAGCTTCTGGCAAGTTTTGTTTGCCGTGTGAAATAATAATAGACTACGTTATAGGTTGAAGAAAGGTTTCCAGTCAAGCTGATATAATTGGCTTTAAATCCTAGCTGTGTTTTCACAAAGAGGAGATGCGCTGCAGCATTTATACTCAGCTTCAGCACAGTGCTGACAGAAAATGGAAATTCCACAAACACAAACACGGAAAAGAAGATTGTGTCAGTCAAAACACTGTGATATTTGTGCTCTTGGTGTGAAATAGATGTCAGTGCTGCAGCCGCCGCGTTCTTCGTCAGGCTAGATAGGTTAATAAAGTGAACAAATGGGAACAAGGAGAGAATTTTAGTCTAAACTTAGACACGAATGACACAGCCGTGAAGAAGTGGCAGACAAGGTGATATGAGAAGGCGAGATCGAGAGATTTCTAGTCATGTTAAGAGGGATAATTGAGGCTGTTTTATTTTTTTCCCCCCTCTTTCTGACTCCGTCTCACGTGTGACTAAAAAATGCTTTCTTTGGCACGCACTCAACCACGGTGCACTTCCTACAGTATGTGTGACTGAAAATCCAAAAAATTCCCACCTAGGATTAGTTGCAGCCAATAAGTGTGTGGGGGAAACATGAATAGAGTCAGCTCTCGCACACTTTGATGAGAATAAAAGGTGAGGAGCACAGAGCACGTTGAAATCTATTTATAGACATCTAATGAAACTTCTCAGTGCTGCACCGACAGCAGGAGACGTTGACATGCGATTATGATGCTCTTTAATTAGCTCCTAAGTTCTGGTGTATCTGTTAGCCAATTATTATCACTAATGTCACGTTTGATGTCTCCAGGTTACGTGTCAAAAAAGCCCAGGAAATGTGAACTGAATTTACAACACTGTACGTATTGCAGGACTCTTCATGTGGAGACGTCATGACAAACTGGCGTCTCACCCACTGAATCATGGGAAGAAAACAGAGTGAGACTGTCAAAGACGACAACTCCCCCACTGCTGTCACTGTTGCCGTACATGTGCACATCTATCCTGGATAGAGAGGAATGTGTTTTTTTTTTCCACGAAACTAACTGAGCAAATGTACTGTATAGATACTGTCAATACATCCAGGGGCAACAGATGAGTTGTGGAAAAAAATCTAAATTGTCAATTGTAAAGACCAAGGGCATCTTTCTATAGCTGCCATTTAGCTTCGCTGCTCGACAGTCATACAGGGAGACATCCATCACAGTGTAGGTAGAGAGGCCAATTTAAACAGTCACGCAAGCTCAAAAAAGACCAGAATGCAATGCAGCAGTAAGATAGGTTGGGTTTTCAGTCAGGTTCAGTTGGGAAATATTTCACCATCACTGTCATTTTCTTCCATTTTGTGTAAAACCTGCAGCTGGATCAGAGAAATGTAGATGCTACAATGCTAAAATATGAAATTCCTCATTTGAAGGATCCATTGCTGTTGCAGGGAATTCACGGTACAATTCTAACTTTAGATTAGGGGAATATATGCTATTTTAATGCATATCATTTAAGTATCTATGACATGGATGCAGAGGACATGGTGTGTGGGACAGCGGGAATCTGCAAATTTTCCCAAATCTGTTCATCTGTGGACTCACTCAAATATAATAATACGTTTTCACGTGCTGCGAGAGGTGTTTCCCTCCCTTCTGTTTCATTAAAAGTAATTTTTCATGATGCCATCTAAGTGATTTAGCTCATTCACATAGAAAGTCCTTAAAGTCCTTACAATGAAAGTCATGGAGCCAATATTCTGGTCTATAGATCTGTATTCAGATGTGTATCTCAAGCTAATGTGATGATTACACAGTCAATCAATTAGAAAATCGAAAGATCCTGCATAGTATGTGACCCTTTCACATCACAGACTGATGATATCTACCATCAATATCAATTCAAAAGGAGTTTAACTCTAGAGTAAATTTTTTTGCTGATCTTCTTGGCTTTAACTCATTGTGTATCAGTGATGAAGTGTACTCCAAGGTGTGTCAGTACCCTGTGACAGCACTGTTGGGTGTGGCTACTGGTCCAGCAGGACACATTTTGGTCAAAGGTTAAACAGAGACCAGAGAGGGGAATAAACAGTAACAGAGTAAACAGTTTTTTAGCTTGGTGGGGTTAGTACCATCAGTTCTATGACTGAGGTGAAGTGTTGTGTGTGTGTGTGTGTGTGTGTGTGTGTGTGTGTGTGTGTGTGTGTGTGTGTGTGTGTGTGTGTGTGTGTGTGTGTGATGGGGGGAAAAAACAACAGGCAGGAAGAGAAAGAAATTGGAGACAAGTGGACATCCCTGGCACCTTATCATAACTAATCCACACACTCCTGCACAGGTTGTATTTATATTCCGTCTGTCTTTGTATTACACCACCGATGGGCACAAACGCATTGCAAATGACACGAGCCATAAATCAGCAGTGCCTCGCATCCTCTTATCTCCTGCTCTCTCATGTCGACCTCTCTCTCGTGTGAGAGCGGAAGCACGGCAGCGAGCGCCGGAGGCGGCCCCGCTCGGGCTCTGATTAGGGCCGCTGCTCTCTCTGAAGGCCGGCGGGCGCTGCTGGGACAGAGTGACCAGGGCAAGATGCTGGAAATGGGGAGGGCTAAAGAAAAATCAATTTAATTACACAAAGCAATTGACCAGAGCATTAAAATGAAATTGCACGTGTATTTATTTATTTTTTTTGTGTGTATGTGTTTTTAGTTAGACTGCTCTCTCTGCTGCTTTACATCACAAAACAACGAAGCTCGAGTTATTTTAGCCACGGCCCTCGTGAGGCTCATAATCCAGGCTAAGTGACAGGCTAATTTGTGGTATTAGATTGCTTTCATCGGGTCGTTTGGGTCCGCTTTGAACGTTAACATTATGAAAAGGCTGCTCTGCCTCAGCGGTCACATTGCCTCGTATGATGTGTGAGTGCTGGGGGAAGGTGGTGGGAACAAAGAGGAAGAACCGAGGGGAGGGAAGGGGGTCACATGGGCTCTCGGAAGCCATATTTCCTCAGTCGCGTTCAATCTCCTCACGGCAGACAGAGAACAAGCGAGAAGGATTGAGCCGAAGGTACGAAACTGGAGCTGTGTGGGAGAACTTCCATCTAGCCGAGATCATTCAAGTGTTCAGTCTAATCACAGTGTGAATTTAGTCTTTTTATAATGAGCGATGAGACTTAAACAGAACTAAAGGTCCATGGAATGAGAAAATAGGTTTTCTGCAGGAGTGGAAATCCATTAAAAGGGACAAGAGGCCACTCTAGTAGTGTTAACATGGCTCAGTGGTGAGACAAAAAACATCCAGTACAATGGAGAGAAATCAAAGCGTGTATGTGGGTTTTAGGGAGGTGTTAATACCAGACTAAAGCCTTTAGATAGATATACCCTTAAACACACAGACACAAGACTGTTCTCTTTAACAATAAGATGGGACCCATGCTAAGTCAACTTACTGCTGATGACCATTCATAGTGTCAGGAGCTGGAACAAGTAATTAAAGGCAATAGAAAAATGGAGGATTAGTTAGAATTAATCCACAACTTTTCCCATTTTCTTGCAGAAAATGCTGAAATAGAAGAATATGGAAATCTAGCAGAGCATAGCAGAACTAATGGCTTGGCAGCCCCCCACCCCCGAAATGAGAAGGGGCTAATGGATCCACAGCCCTGGCTAAGATGGCTGAGCCAGATTGCATGTGGATTTAAGTGATTAAGAACATGGTGGCCCCGGTCCCCCTATTGATGGAGAAAATGTAATATATGACAATGAATGCTAAAATATGAAATTCCTCATTTGAAGGATCCATTGCTGTTGCAGGGAATTCATGGTACAATTCTAACTTTAGATTAGGGGAATATATGCTATTTGAATGCATGTATTACATTTATCTATGACATGGATGCAGAAGACATGGTGTGTGGGACAGCAGGAGTCTGCAAATTTCCCCAAATCTGTTCATCTGTGGACTCACTCAAATATAATAATACGTTTTCACATGCTGTTACTGTTTTCTGCGAGAGGTGTTTCCCTCCCTTCTGTTTCATTAAAAGTAATTTTTCATGATGCCATTTAAGCGATTTTAGCTCATTCACATAGAGAGTCCTTAAAGTCCTTACAATGGAAGTCATGGAGACAATATTCTGTCTCTATAGATCTGTATTCAGATGTGTATCTCAAGCTAATGTGACGATTACACAGTCAGAGTTTGTTAAATCAATTAGATATTTACTAGAATTTTGGAAGATACAGTATCTACTTAATGTGACTAGTCTGGAAAGCACAGATGGAAGAATGCAGATGTTGTCCCCCATCACTTAGGAAGTATCCATTAAAGGTCTGTATTAACAAGAGGAAAGATTACGGCAAGCAAAACCTTCATGTTGCAGTGTGCATATGATTACCTGTTGTTTTAAGACAGACTTAAAAACATGTGAATGTGTCCTTTAATGTGAAAATATCACCAGTCTGTTAAATCTGTTAGTTGTGTGGTCTCCCACATTTTTAAAATTAGTTAGAGCTTGAAAATCCTCAAGTGTGCATTAGTGCATTATGTAGTTATGCTGCCATTGTGTTTCTTCAGAAGTTTTTGTTGAATGATTGAACGACTTAGAAATCCCCCTGGCCTCACACCTTTCTGAGGCTAGCATTGAGCGGGCTGTGTCCGACCCTTTCTGTAACTTTCTGAAAGTTACAGTCTCGTGCACCGACTGTGGTGCAGGAGAATGCTGACAGAACCATTCAGGAATGAGTCCAAATCTGTTGTTCATCTACAACTGCTAGAAAAAAAGAACAATTCAGAAATAAGCAAATTCCTTTCATAGAGCTACTTTAAAATATGCAATGCCATAGCGAGCGCCCTCTCATTATACGACAGGACGTACGATAGAAGGCAGGGTGGGACTGCATGCATGCTGTCTGAAAGCGCCACTCTGTACAGCCACGGCTGATTTCGACAGGTGCCGGTGGATAATTGGGCACCGTGCAGACTACAACCGCAGCGCTGCTGTCTCCTAGAGCTCATTACTATCACTCAGAAGTTCCCCTTAAAAACCTCCACAGTCACATGACTCTATGCATTTTGGAAACACACGACTGAAGTCTCTTGAAACGTTGACATTAAAGGGCCCGTCACTCTGCGATGCTGCTGACGTACTGTTTGGACGGGTAAATGATTGTGCTCAGCATGTCACAAGCCTGGAAGGCATAAGGTTGAACACTCACGTTCAGCTGCATTCAGATACACACAGGGTAAGGTACAGTTCGTCCTTTTATGAAACGTGCTGTATATCAACTGTGTACTAGCCGGTGATGACAGCTTTAAAGCAGGGCTTTTTCTGCCTTGCTGCCCAAAATGTGTATAATAGATAACAGGGTTGTTAATCAACTTCAGTGAGCCAGCAATATGTTGCCAGGTGCAAAATGTATCTTCTTGAAATATCACTTTCTACACATTTGCAGACTTTGGAGTTTCTGCTATCATGAGAGCTTGAAACACCAAACCAACAACACACATTTACTGGCATACAATTCTGCATGCTGCTTAAGTAATGTTTTAGGCATTTTTGTAATAATAAGCAACAACTTTCTCCTGTGTTTGAGTGTTTCTCCTGATATAATGAATTGACAGGCTGACAAGTTACCATCTGCGTTACCAGATGACATTGCACCATTGCACAGCAAAGGTTGAGGTAAGGTCAAATTTGTTGCCAGACTACTTTGCAATTGTGCAAGTTTCTGTGGTCTGAGCACATATTCAGAAAAAAACCTAACCTCTAAATCCAGTTTAAGAAAGAGATCCACGAGTTTATCAGACAACAACATGCTGCATAGACAGGATTGTACAACTATGGAAAATTATCACAGCAAAGTTGATGTTACAGAGTAATCTACCAAGAATGTGTACACACATTAGTACGTGGTCAGCCGGTGCAGCACCTTGCCAAATGACATTACGTTGCAGCCACATTCAACTTTGGAATGACCCTGCATTTTTCAGATGAATGAGGGCAGGCTGTCTTTTCATGCACGGCTAAAGTTGGCTTGAACGCAGCCTAATTGAAACAAATGGGGAGCTCACATTTTTTGATGCCATGCTAACGCGGGTTTAAACATGGCCTTATGAGTTTTCAACTGCACCTCAGTATCATTAGCCCATAAGCTAGAAAGAGGATGCTTTAGTTGAAATTATTTAGTCAAACATGCTGTTCCCAAGGTCAATAATGAACTTCAAGTCTCTGATGGAAAGTGGTGCATCAAGCTATGATGTATTCTGTAGTAGAAAAGTATTTTTCCCTTTTTGCTCTGGTTTCTTATCCTACTGATTAAAAAGAGACATTTTGTGTCAAACCATCATAGCCAAGGGAAAGAAAGGAAGTTGTGTCAGTGGTTTAGTATTCCACAGACTTAAGTGTGAAGAGATAAACTTTATCAGCGCAATTGCAGCTTCTATTGCTGCCCATAGCAGTCAATAAAAGTGATAATTACTTAATGCCCCTATAACAACTTCTAGAATCGTGTCATGCCATTAACCCATGCTATCCTGATAACTGATTTGATTTCTGTACACAACTGAGACTGAGTCATATCATTACAGTAAATAGATGCACAGTCTGGGAAGAGAACAGTCCTACACATTTACAAGTCAACTGTCTCTTTGGCTTTGATTATTTGCTCAGTGGACAGAAGCCAAAGACTGGAGGGGAGAGACTAACATCATCCAAATGAGCAATCACACTGTGAGGTTGAGGAATTGCACAATATTTTGAACGACACTGAAAGAATACTATATGTCACGGTCATCGCTTAATATTTAATAAAGTAGATAATTACATTCTATGGAATGAGTCTCTGTCAACCAGCAGCTTCAGCAGATTTTGACACGAGATTTAGTAATGAGTTTCACTTACATACTAAAAATAATTACATCAGAACATACTGAAGTGGTGGAATCTCTTCTAAATCAAACCAGGATTGAGCTAAATCAAAAGAAAGTGGTGCTTGCTTGGCCAAATATTTCTTGTTCAGAACAGTGTGTTCATGCTAACAGGACTCTATTACCTTCATGCACACACACACACATATCTCTCTCAGCCTTATTACAAATCCAGACAGTGTTACACTGAGCAGATGCTCCTCGGTATGTATCAGATCTTACACCTTTAAATAAAGAAAACCATCTCACAACTCATCAAGCAACTGCAAAATTGCTGGAGCGTGCCTTTATCCTGACTGCTGACATGAAGTGGATGATAGAAGAACATTTACATTTTATTAAAGATTTTAGTCTATTCAGTCCACAAATCACAGCTTCTCACAATCTAAACCCCATCTTCCTTTAAAGTGAAATATCGTCCTTCTAGTGTACCCAACCTATTTTGAGTCAAGTTTAAAAGAAGACGCAGACGCAATCTGTAGATTGGGTTAAGGCCTAAAGCATCCTACAGTTTCCATAATGCAACTCGAAATGAATCATTTTTTACAACTTTGGAAAGCTCCAGCCACTCAACTCATTAAACAACTGTTTTGTGAACAATAAATCGAACATCTTGTGTGCACACGTAAAAGTTCTTCTGAAATCATTTTTCTAATTAGCTGTCAGCACCTTCTCGCTTGACGATATAATTGGTTTCTGTGTTGGTTTAGACTCATTAAAGTTGACTATCTGAGAACTTGCGTTGTCCTTCAAAGTGACTGAAAAGGAAACATTCAGAGCACAGGTAGCTCAGAAGAAGATAGCTGAGAAGTTTACTGGTTCATCCGTTGCACTCGGGTCCACTACTGACTGGTCACAGTTGTGTGGCACTGCTTTTCATGTACAGTATCACAAGAATATGACATCCAAAATTAGAGAATTGTATCATAAGTGGTTTAACTTGGATTTCACCACCTCTCATAGTAGATGATATAAGTCACCACCACCTCTACTATTGGTATTTTTAGTGTGACTGGTTGTCTGAATAAAAACACATTTTGCAGAATGCCATGCTGCCTCTAATTGCCCCCCTGAAGATGAAGTAATGGATGTGTTTTTTTTCCACAGGGCATTTGTTTGTTCAACCATCTGCCATCACCAGAAACTCTAAACAACTTAAGCACTGCTTAAATAACAGTGCCCTCTTCTTGTTTTCTGCTGCAGAGCAATCTAGACAATTCTACTAATTTCAGGGTGGATGTGAGAATTACATTTTAAACATTTGTAGAAACTGGCTAATGTAGGTCAACAAGCAGATTTGGTCAACAAGTTGACAGCCAGCCACCATCTACCTATAAACATATTGGTAGCATATGGCAACAGTTTTGGCTGAAAACAGGTGCTAGATGCAGTGAGAAACAAGGTTGATTTGAGTGATAAGCAACAGTCAAAACAGTTGTGGGTAAGGAAACTAAAAGAATGAGCTTAAAGACACTAAAAGGGTCCATAAAGCTAAGACGATTAGCAGAATTGGGCGATAATTCTCTGTGGTTTGTCACTACAAGCTATGTATGGAGTGTGGATCATACTGCATATTTCTGTCCTGACCTGAGCCCCAAACCCTGCCCGAGCCCAACAAGCATATTGCATTTGATGTCCAAAGCAAGCCCATTGTAGTATAGTTTCTCTTTCAGTATGCCCTCTGTGCTTAATTCTAAAGAAGAGCTACAAGTCAGTCGTTCTTGAACATTAAAAGAAGCAGACATTTGAGTGCTCCAGCTGTCATATTTTGAACTGCAGTTATATTTAGGCTATTTAACCTAAAGTCAGGCCTAACTGACCAAACCCTACACAAGCCTGAATATGATTTCAAAATTTCGGCCTGAATCTGACCTGTACCCTCAGGAAACAGTGGATTCCATCTGGTTCATTATGGGTACCCACCCTCTACATCAAGCCACACCTTTCACATTAAACACAGTTATTTGACCAATTATTAATACAAAAATATTGATCGGTGCAGCTTTATATTGTATGAGGTTTCATTGTTGTTTCCATTATTATTCAAATGGCAGCAATCAGCAACCAAACCTGAACCTGTATTTGATGCTCTGTAGTTCAGTTTTAAATTGAATTGATTAGTGTTGTTTTATTTACTTCAACAAAAAACTACCACAAAATAAAAAACCCACCTACTCCTCTAGTATTTCTAATACTATCCACAGGACAAAAACCTATTTTTAATTGAATAATTTGAAAATCTGGCTCATACATCAACAAATCAACAGATCTCGCAGACTTGGGACTGGAGCACAGTGAGTCCTGCAGTCTGGAGGCTTTCTGGCACACCACTGTACTTGCAAGCTAATGTGAATTTTCTTTCCCGCAATTGTACAGTGGCCTGACATTCAGCCAGAAGAAATAGAGAGGTACAGAGGCAAGGACATGATTTGTATAAATAATCAGTTTTGCTATAGGGCGGCATGATAACTCAGTGGGTAGAGCAGTCGTCTTCAAACCCAAGGGTGAGCGGTTTGATTCCCAGTCCTGGCAGGCTACATGTCAAGGTGTCCTTGGACAAGACAGTGATACCCTGACCCTTGGCGTCTCACAGGGGCAGCCTGTCCACAAAGAATTTCCCCAAGGGGATCAATAAAGTGTCTATTATTATTATTATTATAGCCTCCAGCCTTCAGATGACTATATAACTTGATTAATGACTTCTTTCTATTTCAAATACAATCGGATACCAAAAACAGGAAAACACACTCCATCTACACAAAACAGATTATGTGACGTGCAAGCTTTAACAAAGTGTAATGCCTCACTTGGTACAAAATTCAAAACTTTGTGGGCTGTGTGCACCCACAAAGTTTATTGCACTGAAAAAAAAATATAATAAACTAAATAAAAACAGAAATGAGTCCTAAATGAAAGTCTTTGAACCAGTTTAGGCTAGCTGATTCCCCATGTTTCCAGTCTTTGTACTCAGCTAAGCTAACCGGCTGCTAACATCATATTTAGCAAGCAGACATGAGAATGGTACCAATTTTGTCATCTTTTTAAAAGAAGCAAATAAGTGTATTTCCCAAGCTATGTGGCAAACTACTCCTTTAGTGAAAATAAAATTCTGTTTAATCCTAATTTAATCATAAATTGTTTAGATCTGCACAAATGTAGTTTGTTTTTGTCCAGTTGAGGTACAAAAACAAGCTATAAACACTACTGAGATATCCTTCCCTTTTAAGGCTGATATGACTAAAATGTTAGCAAACCATTGCAACTGCCACACATTGCAACATAAGCACAGGTTTGGAGTTGAGTTTCTGGTGATGACAAATGTTAATTCAACATTTGCTCTACTGTTATCTCTGTTATCTCCACTAAGATGTAAAATAAAGATCTGCTGGACACGTCATTGTGTTCACCATCTAGCCATAGACTTGTCACGCTGTTTGGTGCTGGGCAGGTAACATATAGTCCGGCTTTAAGTACAAAAATAATCATATTAGCACCACCCACTGAGGTTTAAATCAACCAGTGAGATCATACCTACTTCTGAGAAGTGTTTGCAGACTTAAAACATGTTTTAGTTTCTGCCTCTTCGTTTCTCCTGCTCTCCCTGCTTCCATCTCTCCCCTCATATCTCCAGCTGTCGCCTGGTAGAATGTAAATGAGCCTCTGAGCACGGAGCCTATGATGGTGTCAGCCCTCTCCTTGGTCTCTGGTCTCATTAGAAGCCTAGTGTAGCTGACATTTACCCAGCCACTGTGTTGACTAGTTCTTCATGCGGTGCACATGGGTCAAAACAATACACAGCGAAACTTCAACAATCCATATCTTATTGGAAAGGAAGGTTGCTGGAGTCTGTGACTGCTAACACGAAAGACACTAAAATGCCAAAATAAACCCTAGAAATGTAAAAGACAAATCCATTATATTCCTTTTTAAATGACCCATGTAGAGGATATTGAAGTAAAAACTTTGAAGCTTTGCTTTTTATGATGTTCTGTGTCCTTGGTCTGTTGTGTACACTGTTATTATCTGTATGTTACCAGTGTTTGTGCACCAATGTCAGCCAGCAAAATCCTTGCAGCTGAACTAATTAAGATTCTGAATTAGCAGCAAATACTGCACCGTTTTCTTTTCATCTGCACAAATGCACAACAAAGCTGAGTATGTCGGGACCGTTTTGTGCAATAACCTGTGTGATTTTACACATTCTGCCCATTGAGAATGTCAGCACACTGCACACCGTCAACTTACTGAGATAATTCAAATTTGCTTTGATTTCGGTGAACAACAGCCGTCTCCTGAGCCCTACAATAAGCTCTGAAACGGCTCTGTGAGTTTGAAATTAATAGGATGGTCATAGCTATTTCCTGACTCGTCCTCCTCTTGGGACCCTGCAGCTCTGTTTTTCTGCGGTCCTCTCATCCTGTTACTAATGCCTCACTCTGTGTAACCCTTATCTCCATGCTCACTACATGGCCTGATAGGGCTCTGTGTGTAAGCAATTAAAACGGCTTATTTGCCAGATAAGTCGGGTAGAGCGGTCAGATTGAAAGCCACAGGCTGCCACTATCAGGTCTTTAGGTTACAGCCCCTGGGTTAAATAGCCCGGGGGCGCAGAGTGAGCCAAACGAGGCGTACAGTTTGGTGTGAGTGTGTGGACAGGCCAAAACACACACAAGGCACTCTGTATGTTTTCCACATAACATTCATAAACCAGAATTAACATAATGGCATCAACCTAAATAAAGATAATAGAAGCACAGAGAGTTGTGTTCAAAAACAGAGTTCACGTGTACCTGGGTTTAGATAGCTGTTCAGAGAATATATTTATATGTTCATATCTAATGAATGAACACCTTTTTTGTGAAGCAGTTCTATACATCAAAGCCTGTTTGCTCCTTTGATTTATGAGAGACAGTGCAACATAATCCTAGCATACAGGGGGAAATAAAGATGAAAAACTTGCTTTATTATCACATTAAAACTAATCATCACACAGACATCAAATCTGGTCTCACTTGGCCTTATTGGACATCTTTAACACATCGTGTTTTGCAGTAGCTGGAAGCTGCTCTGAGTTGTAAATGTGAAAAACATAGTGCCCTCATTTTCACTAAATTCCCACAATGCATCACAAAAAGGAGGCTCTATAGAATGTGCATTCGTTTCCCTGTAGTTTTCCACAATGCTTTGCCGCTGATAGAGGTGTAAATTACATTTTAGCACAATAGCCTTGTTAGTGCTGCTGCAAAATGAGGATGATTCATAATTGTCTGAAATCTCAGTTTACTGCTCGCTATAGATTAAACTTTCAGTGTTTACTAGAGCGATGTCAAACATTCCCCGCCTTCTTGTCGGAAGGACAGGATACCGATATCCTGTATCTTTCTTGTTGTCAACAAATGATACTTAGCCAGTAAGACTAAAACAAATGCTAATCTGCCAGTGAAAAAACATAACACCATCCACATTATGCGTTTTACTGCTAAGAATTTCTTTTCTCCCGTGCTTTCAAACATTCATATTGAACATATCGGTAAAATGTTTACTGATAACATACAATATTTCCAAGCTAAAAAGACCTGCAAATAGTATACTGATAGAGTTGGATATGTATAACTTATTCTATGCCACAGAACCTACAGTTCTCCAAAAACCTTTCAAAACAAACTGGCTGACAAAACATTTATTTCAATTCCACATACACCACTTTGCAGTTATAGATACTCCATATCACCAAATCTGTAGTAGTCTCCAAACATTATTTACTAGTGCTAACAATCATTAAAAACTACATTACCTAGCTGTTTTAGGAAATGACTGTCTGTTAAAATATTGTTTATAACAATCTATATCCTCATTGGATATCCTCAGTCTTCTCAAGGTTTTTACATTCTGCCCTGGACGAGTCTTATCCACTCTGTCACCATTGACTCTAGTCAACTTATCTTGTCATATTTACTTAGAATATAACATATAGCTCCTGCATTTACTACTCATAATACAAATATAGGAGCTGGCAATTGCCTCGCTAAATCAAACAGTGTGTAAATACATTTCTTTGTAGTATTTATAAGAGACAACACGCTATCAACACGCTATTAGTAAACTACACTCCTACACGCCCTCTTAGATCTGCAAATGAGAGGAGACTAAAAATTCCTTCTTCACGGGGTCTCCCATCCCAATCGAGTCTATTCTCCTTTGTTGTCCCTGGCTGCTGCATTCGACTAGCTGAGACTATCACCACCTTTAAAAAACATTTGAAAACTCACTTGTTTAAAAAGTATTTCAAATGAGTCTTACACACACACACACACACACACCCATTCACAAAATTGTCTAGCACTTAACAATTCCTAGCGTGTTCTTTATGGGCCTTTAGGGCTTTTAGTTTGTAGTAACTCAGAATTTACAGAAACTGAATGGTAACTGTTTGTGTCTTCTCCTTGTAAGTCGCTTTGGATAAAAGCGTCTGCCAAGAAAAGAAAAGTAAAGTAAAGTAAGGACAAGTAGATGTTTACAACAGATATATTAAATGTTAGTTAACTGAGTCATAGTAATCTGTATTTTTTAAATAAATCAGCCAAATCAGACTTATTTATTCCTAACATCTCAAATTGCTCTCAAATCAGTAAATATCTCACTTTTTCTAGAGCTCAGTCAAGTATGTGGAAGACCACCAGAGCGGCTTTAGATGTGTGTGGTGGGAGATTTGCTCAAAAAGCATGTCATGAAAACTAGTATAGATTGGAAAAAGGGGAGAAAAAAAATCAGAAGGAACAGAGTCTTCTTTCTGAAGACGACACGGCGGAGTAACGGAGAAGGAGAAGACTTCGACCTTGGCCGTGACCTGAACAGACTGTAATGAGTTTTGAACTTCTGCTTCAGCTCAGTATTGTTGTGGTTTTCAGAGTGCTGAGAGCTGGTAAACAGGATATTGAGTCCCAGATGGGTTTGGCTCACATCGTGAAACTACTGTAGGCCCACAGCTCTGCACACACCATCAGCCATAGAAATGAAACAGAGGGAAGGGGATGGGTGGGAGAGATGAGAGAGCAGGGTGGAAAGGAAAAGAAACACGTATCTGCTATCCTAAATGTATGCTGTTGTTTGTTTGGAGGCTTTCGAATGCTGGAGTCATCCTTCATGACGTGTTTATAAGCCACTGGGCCACACACAGAGCAACACTAAGACGCTGCTGAAGAGATAAAACGGCCACACGGGGAAAAATCTAGAAACAGACCAGCAGATCTTTGTTTTCTCTCACTGTTTTTCAGCTTGCCTCACTCCTCTGTCTTTCCCCCTTCCTTCCCTCTGTGTGAAATAGGATCACAGTTAACGGGAGGAGGTTTGTTAGATTGTCGGATGATGAGGAAGACACCCTTAAACTGCTGAAGACCAGGGCTGTCCCAGCCGAGACAGTAGACTGGTAAGAAATGCAGACTGTTTAACCACGTGCACAAAGCCACATAGGAAGCGAAAAGACCTCACTTCTGGATCCATGGCCAATCTTTACATGCACTCACACACTTTACTGTTGGAGAAATATCAAATTAATCTAATTTAAAAAGACTTTTTATAGAGAGGTTTACTGTAGTTTGGTTAAAGGAATGTTCTTCTGTGCGTATTAGCCATCACATCTTTCAGTTAATGTGACATTTTATTCAACAGTTTCACTGCTGTGAGAATATGGAAACACGAGGACATATTTTAAATAGAAGAATGTTTAGGAATTTTGTTCATATTAGACAAATCTGCATATTAGAATTTATGTCTTATGCTATGCCAATGGTGTTCAGTGCCAATTTGGGAAGCAGTGTGATAGTTATTGTAGGGTATGTAGCAAGGCTAAAGTATAAATGTGAGTGGTCAATAGCAGAGTGTAGTTCATGTCCCACCACTGACTTGCAACTGATGTTCAGTTTTTTCCACCCTCACAACAATTTTCCTCATTTTAACTTACTGTAGCATTTCTACTTGACCTCCAGGCTGATCCTCTTGCATCCCTTCTTTCACCTCAGTGCTCTCAGGAAGTTACAGATGTTAGTTTCTGTCATATGTATTTCACATTTGACCAAAGAAAAGCCTTCAGTTGATATGCAAAAAGGTTGAAAGGACATGTCAAAATAAAGCTCTACCAAAACCTGTCAATAAGCAGGAAAATAATCTAATTTAAAGAAGAAGAGAGAATGAAGAGACAAAAACAGAGGTCAAAGTGAAAAATGTATAGGAACCTTTTATCATTTCAGCAGAGCTCCTGTTTATTCACCAGCTGGTAAATTTGTTTTACTTCAAATGAAAGAGAGAGAGATAGGAGAGCGAGCCCCAGATCAAATAGAATGTGAAAGAGAGAGAGAAAAAAGCCCTTGCTTCCTACATACATCAAACACCCGCACAGTGGGTGCCAATCATCAGCCGATATTTTACACAAATTCCAATAGTTTCAAGAGGAGAGAGCACAAACTCACCTATTGCGGTGATACAGCCGAGTGCCTGACCCCACCTCGGGCTTTCATTTGGTTTGGAAAGGGATATATCTCCCCAGCTTCCGGGTTCAGTTTAGCAGATTCTCAAGCTTTTTGTACATTACTGCAAATGTCTTGTCTACAGGATGTTCCTTACTTAGAAGAACCTGCCAATTCCAGGTAACGTCACACTTTGATTTCATTGTTCAGTAAAAGCATTTTCTGGAACTAAGTGATGGTTTGCTGTTGATTTGCAGATTGTTTCATGGTTTTAAAATTAACTAACTAAGTAAACTAAGTCTGAACAGAATATTCTGGATGGAAGTGAAACTGATACCTTTCCTTTTAAAAAAGGGAATACTTCAACAATTGGGGAAATACACTAAAACTTCATGTGCAAGATAATCAAGAATGATAAAAAGAAACTGAAACTCTGACATTTGCGTTCTCACATGCAGCTCACCTGGGTAATGTCTAGATATGTTCAGGTTTCCAGTGCATGTCTGAAAGCAGTGTCAGTCAGAGAAGCCTTTGAGAGTCACATTAATAAAGCTAATGTAGCGAGCTGTTTTACTTCTTGACTGAATGTAACTTCTTTTTGTTGTTGTAATAACAACAATTTTAATAAAACAAACAAAAACATCAATCAAATTAATTTCATATAGAGTCAGATTACATTAGCTTAGCTTATAAAAAAACTGGAAGCAGTGGGTACCAGCCAGCCTGGATCTGTTCAAAGACCACAAGTTGTGACTAATATCACAGCAGACATTTGACTTACCGCAGTAGGAAAAGCGCAGGTGGTACTAATAATGTCAACGATGACTGGTTTATTCATGTGTTCTGTTGAGCCATGACAGTATGACAATGAACCAGCACGAACAATATCTGGATCCAGAAACTGATACAGCTAAATTAAATTGAGTTCATTTCATTATTTCCACCTGTTCTTTGAATGCCAGAATGTCTACTGTGAAAAAATTGA
Organism: Ctenopoma kingsleyae; assembly: GCA_032353495.1. Classification (NCBI taxonomy): domain Eukaryota; kingdom Metazoa; phylum Chordata; class Actinopteri; order Anabantiformes; family Anabantidae; genus Ctenopoma; species Ctenopoma kingsleyae. The sequence continues at coordinate 4,075,285 of JAUBNQ010000015.1, read as the reverse complement.
AAAATTAACACCTCACTGTTTTATTAGTTATGTATTATTGTATTATTTGTTGACTCAAATACATACTATGTTATGATTTCATAGGCAGTTACCTTTTTTTTCCTCTGAAAGTTCTCATCGATTTGGTAAGCTAATCCTTTCAGTAGTTAAAATATTCTTGTAGCTCTAACATGATCTTGCTAATGTAAATTTATTTGACTTTCCAAGATACCTATTTGTTAAACTAGGCCAAAAATGCAACTTCAATGAAAATTAGTAAAAAAAAACAAAAACCTGGGCACCCACAAAGACAGACTAATTCAAAGACCCCCCACTGCTAGTGTGTTGCATGTCACAGCTGTTCAGGGGGCGTACTAAGTTGGCCTGGTTGGCGAGGAGCAGCAGAGCATGAAGAGTTAGTGTCATCGCTTTAGATCAATGCAAGGACGAGGTCACATGACCCACCAGGAAAGGTGACATTGGCCGATGTGTCATTGCTGGCCAGACAGTCGGCACCAGGTCTCCCAGCTGGATGGGACCAGTCTGACCTAACTCAGGTGGCCGGTAGCGTTGAAGCTGATTCATTCATGGCGGAGGAGCTGCAGCTAATGCTTCAAGCAAATTGGGGACTGCCGGGGCAGCCAGTTCTTTTCTGAGGGAAGTACTCTCGCTATTGGCTGCTAGAAAGTTGCTAAAAAAGCTGCCAGATGATGTCATTGTTTGATCTGCTGAATCCCTCTGCTCTGTGCAGAGAGGAAGCATTCACATCCTTTACTCAAGTGAAAGTACCAATCCATCAATACAAATTACCAAGACTACTAAGAGTAAATGTCAAAATCCTACTGCAGTGAAAGTACAGGAGTATCTGCCAATTGTACTACCACAAAAGTATGAGAAGTAAAAGTACTCATTCTGTTCCTTTATACATTCTTATATATTACATTGAGCTAGTTTTAAATACAGTGTATACAGTTTAATGGTTCTCAGTGATGGCTCAGGCCCCTTCAAAGGGACACGAAAATCTGTGGCCTTGTGGGATGATTAATGGAAGATGAGAAAGAAAAGTGCCAATTGTACTCTCTTTAAACTTTTGCCCAAATGTTGAGCTTTTTGTGAAACACTGTACAATTTTAAAAACCAAAAGGGAAATGACAAGGACAAGGATGAAAGACAGGACTAATGAAGCCCAGTACTGTATGAGTAAGATACTCTAATACAAAAAGTCCAGTTTACTTGTTCTGAAGTCCCTTACTGAGCCTTGACTATTACTGATTTTGAAAATCAGCCCGATGAAGTCATGCTTTATGTTAGTCACTTGGTCTTGAATCATTCTGACCGTGCAGCTACCAGCACATAGCCTGGGAAGCATAACAGTAATTTTTAGGAATTAAATATATGTTGACTATTTCTGTCTTTGGAAGTGCAGGAGATGAACCACGGTCTGGACATTAGTACTGCTACACTGTACACTTCATTGATGACTAATTTATTTCTGACTACACTGTATTCCTTCTCTCTGCCGCCCACTGTACCATCCCTGTATTGTGTGCCAGTCTTGTAAACTGTCAGCATGTCCGATTTCTTTTGTTTCCATGTAGCTTGGTAAATTGTAGCCCCTTATGTTGCTGGCAGGTGGAGGAGGAAGAGTCCAAATCAGCCAGTCTGAACCTCCTGCCACTGTGTCACCGAATTTCATCATCACAGGACTCAAATTATTATTTGCTTCAGGTGAGCTGACATTAGTCTCACTACAGGAGGTCAAATCAATTGCGGTTAAGCGGAGTTGATTTCTGATGGCAGTTTGGGAGCTCTACTCTGTCTTGGTTATCATCCTGCCACACCTACCAATAACAGCAACCCTTTACACACACAGTAATACAGCAGTAGCTCTGGAGCGTTACTAATGACCCCTATAAGCAAAAGAGAGCCTAACTGTACATAGACAAATACAGAATAGTTATTTTATAAAACCACAGAGCTTAAGTATAAACTCCAGACTCCAGATTAATCCTATTCCAGTGTAAACTTTATCAGCCTACACTGACCACCAAAAACAGCTTGATCTCAGCTTTAGAATCAGGTTTAATGTACCCGGGACTCCATAGAAGTGCAGGAGATGACCAAATAAATTATAGAGATATATTTCCCAGCTGGAAAACCACTGGATTCTAACTTTGGATCCTCATATAAATATTATTTTAAAATAAAATTAACCAAGAACCTACATAGAAGATGTCCCAAAATTTCAGATAGTTACTGCAATGAAATAGCATACAGGAAAATAAAACAGGAATTGTCTAACTTTTCTGAAAATAAAAGTCCCTGCACAGTAAACACGTCAGAAATGATTCTGCAGTGCTGTCAACGAACTGGACACTGATGTCTTTTAGTGGAAGATAATAACATACATTTTTAACCCGTGAACACTTGTGGTTTTCAATCGGAGATAAACTGCAGGTATAAATGAATATTTCTTTAATGCACTTATCTTTGGAAGAGGCTGGTCAGTGACACATAAACCAGGCCTGCACTCGTTTTGCAGTAATTGTTTCAGTACTGATTGGATGTTGATGGTCTACAGAGAAAACATTTGCAGCGGCTGAGTGGTTTTCTGCGCCTGACTGTGCGCACTCACCGGCGAGTAAACTCTTAACAGCCTCCGACTGAGGGCACAGAATGACCGCTGGGGTCGCCTGAATGGCTCTTACCTGTAATTGTCCCACTCCCTTCCCGCACCTTAACGCCCTTTAAACCATCGGCGGGGCTGCTCTGCTACAATCCAGTGGTGAGTCTGTGATGTGGAGACATTTGCGTCCTGGACTGGCGAAAAACGGGAGTGGTGTTTTGTTTTTGTAAGCCGGGAGAAATCAAACAGGCAGATCTAAAACACTGTAAATCAGACACGATTATTCGTCTTCTAACGTGGCAGCCTCAGTAACTCATCCAGCACACCGCCGAGCTTCTCCTGCATCCAAACCTCCTCTGTCTTTTTGTTATTCCGATAGTCCACAAACAAGCAGAAACCTTTTAGACTCACGCAGGTAATACGCATTAATTGGTCCTGTTGGTGCGCCTTTCAGTGGGTGGCAGTCACCCAGAGGTGCAGACCAGATTACACACTTAGGATGAATATATTCAATTCTCAAATCGGGATCATCCTGATCAATCACTTCAGCTTCTAGTCTTTGCTCCGCCGCGTCTCTTCCCAGTCTGACAGCTCAGCTCTGTGCGCACTAACTTTTATGGAGACTCCGGTGCGCATGGCGCACTCCCGCTGCCTCTGCTGGTCATACCTTCCCAGTAATCTGATTACTGTGGTGGATTTGTAACATAGTTAAGTTGTAGTCGTGATTTGAATGTCACATTGGACAATACGAAAAGAAACAAGTTTTAGATGTTACACCCTCAAAATGAACCTCAGTCGATCATTATCTAAGGACCATTATGTAGACTAGACAAGACAGATTAAATATAAAATAACAAGGCTCGTTTTCCAATGTATATAATTATTATCTAGGATAAAATATACTATGATTCTAATTTAAAAACAGGCAAATCTCTTTAGAGCAAGTTTAGAAATGAGTGATGAGTTGTATTAATTATTAAAGCTCAGCATTGATTGTTCCCCACTAAGACATCCATGATACCTTGTTTCATCTTCTGCCAGTTCTAACAATGCTGTGAAGTGTAAACACATTTTCTCCTATAAATGACTCTTTCATTGGGAAGGTGTGGAGCATGTTTTATGAACTGTTGAACTATGGGAAACAGCCACTGCTGGGGTTCTCTCATTATAAGTTGTCCACTAGTGCCATCATGTGGCTATGTGATGCATTTCAATGAGTCTTCACCCAGAGAGACAGGGAACACTGAGAACAATGGTGATTAATGTAAGTATACTCCACACTATGAGGATTAAGTTTGATCAAAAATGTTTATTTCATGGCGAAAACATTCCTGTCACACACGCACACACCCAGTTTTCTTTTTACAAACAGCAAAATTCCATAGTATAATGCATGTGAGGAGACAAAAGAAATCATAAAAGTGACATAAGAACAAAGTGATTGGCTTTTGCAGTTGATTCAGAAATAAAGGGGAACACTTAAAAAGTCTGTTCGGCTTTGTCCATCATTAAAGTCAAAACAACTGATGTTCTGTTCTTTTTTTTTTTTAATCTTCAGGACATTATCATCCTAAGGCAATCAGAAGAAAGATCATATTTCATGTCTCTGTGTGTACAACTGATAATGAGCGAAGGGCCCATGCTCTCCAGATTGATTGTTCAAGCTGCTTCTGAAAGGCATCAGCGGCTGTAGTAGTAGTAGTAGTAAAAAGTTCATGGACTCATTTTCCCAGAGTTCCTCAGCATTCCTCTTTGATGTAGATTTGTTCGTCTGTGTCAGACTCCAGGTGCTCCAGGCGGTCCGTCTGCCCGTTCATGATCTCATCGGGGGTTTTCATGAACCTGATGAACGTCGTAAGGTAAAGAGCTTGTTGAAAGTACTAACATTAAGACACTGTTAACACTATTAATGCCATGAATCGTTTGATAAAAATGTGTTTTAATGCTGATTTCAGTTTAATATACCTGAACAGAAGTCTTTGTCCAGGCTCTTTCCTGATAATGTTCAGCTTGTAGTAGTGTCTCAGTGCTCGCGACATCTTCTCGTACGTCATGTTGGTTCTGTTCTGTAAGAGTTAAAAGACCAACAGCGATATCAATAATAATGTAGTTCTACCAATTTTCAAAAAGGGACATTCAATAAAAAACTTGTCTTACAGTTGTTTGAAGTACATATCCTGTGGGCATAGAATTTCTAAGCAGTAAAACAAAACAATTAGCTAAAAAAGGCTAAAAGAGTACATGGAAGTGGGCTGAATTGAAAACCAGAGAGTAATAATATTTTTCTTCACTGAATAACACCTTTCATATTATATAATATTTTGATGAATTGTTTGTAGTAAAAATATATTGCTAAATGTAGCTTTAAAGATTTGTCATTGGAAAGATTAAACCTGTAATAACATGCTTGACCACTTGAGGGCAGCGGAAACAAGCAGCATACACAACATTGACGTGATTAAAAGTTGACATGTTCACAAGTGAGTGCAAATGTAAACAATTCATTTAGCGTTGTGTTTCTGTCCATCTGGAAAATGCATTTCTAATGCTACAGTCTCTGAGCTTTGTTTTGGCTCCACCAGCTCCAGAAGGTAAAATCAGAACCTTTAGTGGCTAAATGATCCAGCAGGTTATTTGTCTTAATGCTGTTTAGCACTGAGCAGATGTTGAGTTTAGTAGAGAAGGAAAGCACTGATGTTTGCTGTAAAATCAAACAATGAGGTCATGGCGTGGCAAAAAAGCTCAGTAGAGCTGAAGGCTGGGTGATAATTCTTTGGGTTCTTCACTCCCAAAAATTAGGGATGTCCAATATTATCGACCTACCACACTTTGCAATAATGTTTAAAGTATTATGCATGATAGGAGATATGTGATGTTAGTTACCTAAAATGATTTAGTTTTTCTTTTTTTTTATAAGGGGGGACCCCGCATATATTGGTATCGGTTTATATCAGTATCGGAAATTAAGAGTTAGACAATATCAGTATATCGGATATCGGTAAAAAAGCCAATATCCAACATCCCTACTAAAAATAGATTTCATATTATGCATTATTTTTTTAATACTTTGTTGGT
>JAUBNQ010000015.1:4041547-4061271 GCA_032353495.1 Ctenopoma kingsleyae | reverse complement strand
AGATAGATAGATAGATAGATAGATAGATAGATAGATAGATAGATAGATAGATAGATAGATAGATAGATAGATGGCACAGCAGAGAGAACAGTCCATGATGAGGGTGAGAGGAATCTTTTAAAATATTGTTTGCCTTTGTGAGGCTGCGTCTGTGTGCAATGACCTGGACTAGAGGCAGCAGATTTTCTCTGCCGTCCTCACCACTTTTTGGTGGGACTTCCAGTCCGCTTTGCTGCAGGCACCTGACCACAGGCAGCTGGTCATTATGCTCTCTATTGTACCTGTGTAAAAAGTGGGGAGGAGGAAGGTGTGTTCTCCTCATCTGGCGCAGAAAGTGGAGACGCTGCTGAGCTTTTTTCACCTGGGCTATTGAATAGATGGAGGAAAACTCTATCCTATATAAAAATAACTTTAAACACCTCCTTTTCCATAGAAACACACCATCAATCCACAATATTTTACAAACTTGAGTTTAGAAACTTGGTCTGGATAAGTATAAATGGCAAATACATGTAGCTTTATTATTGTATTGTGTAGGGGAGCTGGCTAATTAGGTTATGAGGAGGCAACATTACAGTAATGGAAAGCTACTGAAAACAACCCCTAAGTTTCCCAAGAAATTCAAATTCAAAGTTGTTTTTATTTTCAACCAAAAAGGTCTTGATAGCTGACTTCACTTCCAGTAAGAAAACAGTTCAACCAGTATGCCCCTTCTTAACCAAATTTAGCTAGAACAAAAAAGCAAAATAAGTAGCTAACTTAAATAACTTTGTTTTAGCTAATTCAGCTCGTTACAGCACAACAAAATGTAATGTTTAGTAAATGTATTATGTTATCACACAAAATGAGATGAGCCTGCACAGTTTATTCAAGTAACTAATAATATATCTAATTTAACAGGATGTATATATTTAGTATTAGGTTAAACAAACATTTTTGACCCCTATTTATCCTGATTAACACAAATCCTCATCTCATCGTATCATTTTGCACCCTTGGTGTAACCCAATGATTTACAGTATGACTCAGACTCGCCCCTTGTCTCTTTTTCTACTGTATTTCCCTCTCTTTTTTCACAAGCACAAAAACAGACTTGCAACAGTACGTAGCTCCGATCAGCATCATCTATGACACCCACACGGACCATAACTACTCATTTCTTACATCTCACTTATCGCCTGGCCTCAAACACTTCCTCTGGGAGTCGGACAGCTGTTATCTCCGGCTGCCAATGTCACTGTCACACAAGTAATAGGAACCTTGTGCTCGCTTTCAGGCCTCCTCCCTTTCAGCTCCCCCCCCCCTCCCGCCCGTCAAACAAAGGAAGTTTTCACAGAGAGCAATCAATATAAAATGAAACCCTGTCTAGATTGTCAGCTTCCCATTTCTTCCCTTCCCTGCTAGTCCACTATATTCAGATAGTAGCACTACCGATAAGCCCGGGAAGGGCTAGGTTATCTAAAGCACAGCTTACAGCCCGTCAAGCTCTGACCCTCAGCTTGTCAACAGACATCCTAAGAAAGTGTCAAGGAATGAGATACAGGTGTTTCACAACCACAGGAACTTGTGGTGGGCAGAAAAGGAACAACTGTATATTTCTTCAGAATTTCTTCTGGGTTTTAATTTTTCACCACATCTGCGTCTTGGCACACAAACAGAGCAGAAATCATACTTAGGATAACTTTGAAAATGTGTATATGTATGTGATTGTGCTTGTTTTCAAACCCCATTTCCACCTGAAGTGACAGCTGTGAAGCCAACTTTAAACATCGGAGAACACTTTTAAGAAGTTTGTCTTTATGTTTAAATTTAACTGGACTACATAACAGGAATAGATCTGGGATGCAGTGGAATACTCCTAACTCACTACATCATTGACTTTCTATCAATATTGAATCAAGCTGCCATCTGCACTGCACGCACCAGCTGTACGTTCGTCTCTTGCGACTGACTTGTGAGAGCAGTGAGGCCAGGGCGGGCAACAGTGCAGCCCGGGTCGCGAGGTCATGGCTGCAGTATGCTCTCTCCAGGGCCGAAGAGAGGTGCTGCTCTGCCAAAAACCCTCCGAGATCCGGTCTGCCGGCCTCAGCCATCTGCACAGGGCCCAAAGGAGGAAGCAACAAGAGAAGCAGAAGGGAGGAGGAGGGAAGGGGGGAGGCAGAGGAGAAAGAGGAAGAAGAGGGCCCAAACAAACGTGTCCCACAACGCACTTTGGCAGGAAGCAATCCAGCGTGGGCTCCGTTTCAGCACAGGAAACTTCCTGCGGTAAGGTTAGAGAGCGACGCCGGGAGGTTTATTAGCAGATAAGTGTGTAACAGAGAGGAGAATAGGAAGAGTAGAACCAGAAAGGAAAGAGTAATGAGGGCAGCGGCGGGTAATGTGCGAAGACGGGGAAAACATGAACGCAGGAACAAGAGAACTAAACAAAGACCCAAAAAGAGGAAGGAAAACAGATACTAAGCCAGAACTTAGACAACATTCATAGAGCAGGACGTCATGTGCAGTCCTAGATTCCTGCTCACATCAGAGTTACTTGACTGTTTCTACCTGTTCTGTGATGTAACCAATACAGCATATGGAGTAAAGTCTGCAGGATAGTTCAGGTAGTCAACTCAGCACCAGCATGCACCTGTGGGCTCTGAGTCTACGTTCCCTGATGTCACTCACTGCCGTGTTGCCAAATATTAATACTGCACGTACAAGAACTACGTCTCTGTTGTATTGTCTGGTTATAAATTGGAGCTGGCCAATTATTCATTTATTATTTCCTGATGAAACTTTTGTACTTTCAAATCTCAAGTCAAGTCTGCAGTCAGTTAAGAAAGACTTAAGAGTCCACTACAAGTGACAAGTCTTTATTTTCCCAACTCAAGTGTGACTCAAGTCCAAGTCTGCAGTCTACAGCTCTCCTTGAACACAACATTCCTCATGCTTTTCTTATGTCACCCAAAAGTTAAGTCTCTACACAGTCAATTATCAAGGCAGATGAGTTCAAGTCTAGTAAGAATTTTTGCAACTAGAGTTGGACTGAAGTCCAAGTCAAGACCAGAGCTTTGCTGAAAATCAAACTTCGCAATTTGTCCGAACGTTTATGCTTAGATTTAAAGTGCTGGTTCCCTGACGTCTGCCTTAGCCGCTAACGCTGTTCAGCAAGCTGCCAAAACCACGACAGTTAATGGTGAATCACAAAGATTTATTTGCCACCTTGTTGACACTGATCATTTCTGTTTTCAGGATTAAAACCTGAGTCACATTCTGGTTGCGAGTTTCAGGATCTTATTTTGTATCTCATATCCATGTGATATAGACAGGAACTGATTCTAAACATAGTGGGAAACTTTCTGTTGCACTACAGCCAGACACACACATCCTTTTGCTTACTTAAATGCAAAAAGGAAAATGTATGTATGAATGAGAACAGAGAGAACATTCAACCCTGACACTCTTCTTTCGACACACACACACACACACACACACACTTTCTTCAGCTTATAAATTTGTCCTTTCTGGTTGTTTTCTGTCAGAGAATCTGTTACAGATTAGTTGCAGGTTACAGGAAGAAAATCAATTTCAGTTCTCCTTGTCATCAGTCTCTGCCTTTGTTGAATGCATCTCAGGTTCACTGTGTTCATTAGAGTGTACATGTGTGTGTTCTTGAAAATGTGTGTGTTTATATTGAATAAAACCCTCAAGCATGACAGCAGCAGGATCCCAAGCCCTTGACTAAACCGTGGGCTCCTAATCCTCTCTGATGATACATAATTTTCGCTATGTGATTTCTCAGGCCCCCGCTCACGCTCGCTAACACACATACACACACGGAGCGCACGAGTTGCCAGGGCAACTCTTTAAGCGCTTGGGATGAATGAAGGGAAGAGGAGGATGAGATCACTGGTATCTTGTTTCGTTGCTGCTGTACAGAAGCCCTCGACTTCCCCTCTCAGCCAGACGAGTTAATGAGGTCCGTCCTGCTGTGAAGCTTAAAAGTCCCGTCCAGAATCACAGCTTAGATCTAGACGTCTCAACAACACTCATACCACTGACCTTGCTGCTTAGGTTTTTCTCACCCTGCTGAAAACTGTACCCATCATCTGTGATGGCCAAATGAAAAGCTCCATAGATGTTTTATATAGGATAAAGCTGTGTATATTTTTTGGAGAAAACCAAAACGTTACTTAATGTTCAGATGAAAGGCTCACTACACAAGCTGACAGCAGTGCAGGCTGGGTAAATGTTTAGGAGCAAGCCTCACTCTTCTAACCAATCAGAGCAGGTCAATTATTTCTGCTTAACTGGTCTTTTTTTTTTAAGCATCTTATTCATTGAAATTTCAAATGATTTCAAGTGTCATGCTACCACTAGCACTAGAAGGCACTGAGAGCGGCAGAGTGGGTACTTGGTTTCAGTCACGCTAATAAAACGTTGTCTAAAATGTCTGCGGCATTCAGTCCTCATTCTTCTGCTGTCCCAGACATGTCTGAACTCTCTCGCTAGCCATTGACTCACACATGAATTCGCCTTTTCTGTTGAGCTGCGATGTTCAGTGCAATCCATGAACACCTACGGCTGATGGGAAGTTGCGTCTTTTACAGGCCTTGTCTTTTTTTTTTCCAAAATACTACTGTACTTGTCTTAACATGTATGGAGTTTTGGTTATTATTAATGTCAAAATCTAAAGGTGATGTTAAATGGGGTTTTTGTGAGTTCCGGCTTCACTTCAGTTCAGTGGCTGCAGTGCGTCATCGAGCTTCCTTTTGCCCAGCCCAAAAAAAGTCCTGACCACAGAAATGATGAAAAACTGTTTAATAGTAACTCTACAGTTCAGTACTACATAGTTCACTGATTTGTCATCGTTTTCAGCAACAATATTTTTTAAAAAATCAGTGATTTTACTTCCCTAAAGTCCCAGACTTTAATGAACACTATTGCCCCACTATTCAAAATACAATGGACACATGCACCCACCCGAAGCTCATAAAACACAAACTACGTTTTATGTAGCTTACAAAGAAGGAAAACTGAAGAGATCACAAATTCAGCGAACAACACTTTTTCTGATTTAAACGACTAATCAGTAAAAAAAATTCTTCAGTCAATCAGATAATCACCTCGATGCTTTGTCTTATTGTTTACGTGCTTGACTTTTCAAGATGCAATTCATAGTATTTTGTAGAAAAACTAACGACAAGACAATTCACTGTTTCCACCTCCACTTTGAAATAAACGCACTTCCCTACAAGCCTGTTAACGTTGTCTAGGAACCTCCCTGAATAGACATGTAGCCACATAAAGCTTTTAGCCCAACCTAGCCTGGTTTACAGATATTAAATTAGACAAGTTTTCAGTAGTAAGTGAAGTTTCAGGCACATGAGCACACGAACTGAAATGCATCAATACATCAAATGGAATAAATTTAAATGTAACTTCTGTTTCCTATTGTATTTATTTTGAAACTGGCTGATTCAGTGTGTTCAGTCTTTTTAATGCGTCACACTTTACTGTTTCCTTTCTCTTTATTTGTAAAACTGGAACAAAGCTCCATACATGCTGTATTTTGAGTCATACTAGGATCTGAAAGTCTCAGATATTTTCTCTCAGAAACCCCTGACTTTGAACAGTCTAAATATATACAAAGACACAACCGATACACATAACAATGTCAGACAGAGAATTCAGCTTTGCCTGACCCGAACAAACTATAAATAAACAAAACAAAAAAAAAAAAAAGAAAGCGTGGCTGCAAGAGTAAGGCTGGGACTTTGCTCTCCAAACTCAAAGCTCCTTAGTCACTCTGTTCTTCAGTAAATGTTTACCTTTTCTCTCCAAGCAGAAGTAGGCGGATATTGGTCTCACTATCTCAATAGAGAAAAGCTTTTTCTTTCTCCAGACAGAGGAGGAGGAGGAGGAAGAAGGAAGGAGGAGGAGGAGGAGGAGGGATGGCCATGACCTTCTGACACCCTCAGGAACATGTGGGTATGAGAGCAACGCATTTCCTCAATTAATCCTCACACACCATTCATCTCCTCTCTCTTTGTGCGACTCTGTACATTGATTCCCTGTCAGGTGGGTGCAGCAGGGGAAAATCCACCTCCACACACACACACACACACACACACACACTTTTACTTTTCAATCAAGAGAACCCACGCCTCACCCCCTCTCATATTCATCCCCTGCTTCCTCCTCCGGCCTGCACGTGCCTGTCCCGTCCAGCAAAACTGGACTTCATCCAGTCAAAACAAACATAAAACAGATCATCAATCACACTAAACTTTTATGGCCAGGAAGTAGCGCGACCTGTTTTTGATAGCTTGTTGTTGAGCGCAGGAGCAAGCCAGCTCTTGTAGGTTAGTTCCTGAATCCAGCATTAACTGCCACTCTTCCTTTTGTTCACGAGCCAATTTTTTTTTTTTTTTTTTTTTAGATGGAGAAGCTTCAAAGACATTTGTTAACTAAATCAAAAGGCCCCTGTATGTTGAAACCCCCACACACCCTTGTCAGCTCCATGTACTCTTTTTCTTTTTTCAATGTGGATAAAGTAAACAGCATTTAACGCAGTGTAACTAAGCCATCGTGCAAAGCTTCTACATTTTATTGCTGTGTCTAATGCTGAATTATCCCACTTTGCATATGTAAAGAGTTAAACCTAAGAATGACTTTCACTTCTCAGATTGCAATCTTGAACTCCCATCGCCACTTCATAAAACTGCAATGCTAAATCTCTGGAGCGTCACTTTTAAGAACAAATTGTCTTCTGCCTGTTCATTTTTGAAGTTTGAATTTCTATAGGTGTCTGCTCAATATCGGACTTATCTGATATTGCGTTAAATATGTTTAACTACTATACCCCACAACATGTCTTAACATGGAGAGGTACCGTTCAAGGCTTCTTTGACTCATTGAGCACCCAGGCAGCAGTGCAGAGATATTTCCTTTTTAAGGTTTTTGAGTGAGGCTCTCCCTTTTGACCAATCAGAGAAGGCCAATTATTACCGCTTGACTGGTAATCTGTAGTTATTGTAATTTTGGAAGAATTAACATGTGAAGGATTAGTGGCGCACAGAGCACATAGATGGAGGGCTGGGCGAAGTGGAGAGGTTTGATTTCAAGTCTCATGCTCTTACTCGCTTAATTTGATTGACTTAATTTGGGGCGGCTGCAGCTCAGTTATTAGAGCAAACGTCCACAAACCACCAACCCTGGAGTTTGTGGACCTTGGTTACACTTTGAACATCTGCAACATGTCAAAGTGTCCTTGGACATGACACTGAAACTCTGTAGTAGCAGGGATTCCCCATTGGGATCAATAAAGTAGTTTAGAAACAAGTTCATTTGGAATTAACAAAACACCCTGACTCACAAATGAACACCTATTTTGTGGTGGTTCCTTCCTCACAAACAATCTTTGACCGAGTGCAGACACCAGCTTGCAGAGGTTGCTTTAACGCAACAACAGACAGTTTAATTTTGGCCTGCCATTACATTACTCATGGAGTTGACATTAATTAGTAGCAGTTGATACGACCTGCTGCCGGCGACGTCTGTCATTTTAACCGGTGAAGGGGACGGTTAGCGCTGGACTAAAAATAAGAAGTTGGTGCCTGAATGTTTGGTGCACTGCTGCTTTGTTAATGATAATTAGTGTTGTACTGTAGCTCAGCAAACTCAGCGCTTGAACTCTGAGTCACTCAGTGTGCCCGAAGAACCTTTCACATTCACACACTCCAAATTTTCTTTGACATATGCAGTGAAATGCTGTACTATAGAGCCCTGCTGTCAGTAAAGAGACCAATGCTGGAACATTAGCAGGCAGAGGAGGACAGAAAACATACGGTGTATCATATTTCATTCATATCCCAAAAAAGGTTATTCAGTGGCAACTGGACTTGTTTTAGTTCCTTCAAGACGTCTTCTTTTTTGGGATAACCGTGACCTGGGTGACTCAGAATCTTCGCAGACCTTTAGCTACGCATATTTCATTCAGTTTTACCTGAACTGATACTGAACCATTAAAATATGGCCGAATCAGCCCCGATACTGATCCTTAAGAAAATTCAAACCTCTTCTTCTACTTAACCCAAACATGTCCAGATATAAAAACAAAGCACGTTCCTGTTTGACAGTAAAGAGAAACCAGACCAAGTGTTTACATCACCAAATAGAAGAGATTTCATTAACTGGCAAGACAAAGATTAATTGTGCGTTTATGTCTTTTCCTATAAAAGCCTGAAATCAACACACCATCATACAAGTGTGTCTCTTTATCGTGACGTGTGGAGTAAATCACACACAGACACACACTTATGCACACACTACCCATTAGAAACGCCATGTGGAGTGTGTCGCGAACAGGAAGAGAAGGGGGCTGCGTTCAGCTCACTCTCTGGCATGTGAGAACAGTTTCCCTTTCAGAGGAGAAAAGAGAGCAAGTTAAAACAGACACACAAGCACACACACATAAACACACAACAACAAAAACAACATTTATTCAGGAAGCGCCGTCTGCCCACTCAGGAAATTCCTGAGGACAAGAGCTGCTTCCAGGGGCAGGAAATTTCCCCTCAGAAATACCAAACGCGCACACACATACACCTATACACAACATACAAAAACACACATTTTTTTACACCAATTCCCCCACACATTAATATACCACAAAGAAAGACAGAGACCAAAGGAAGCTGGTGGGGGTTTTGCAGCCATGTACGGTAAGACATACACACGCTGTTACTCATACACTCATACACATACACACACACACACACACATACAATATACACCTACAGTACCTCTGGCAAGCCTTGCACAAAGACACAAGATTCACTCAGTCAACCACCCACTCGTAGAAGCATACATAGTGCAAACCCAGCTGTGAGCATGCACGCACGCGCGCACAAACACACACACACACACACACACACACCAAGGAAACCAGTCAGTCTTGTTTCCATGGACATAGATTTTTAAGAATCATTCAGTAAGATATTTCCTCTCTTGCAGCCACTGCTCTTATGTGTATTTGTAAAATAATACTGGAACGTCTTGTGTCTCAGACCTTTAAATAATTCACCGTTTTCTCACTGACTCGCTCTCAGTTGCGTCATGTTTTGAGTACGTGGGCACCATGTTGAGCGATGATGCCTGGATTGCAACTGACTTAAAACCCGACAAATCCAGCTCACGGGTTAGCGTCTGCACTGCTTTATTGTGTGTGTTGGCAAAAAACCCTTTCAGGCCTTTTTAGTGCTCGTCTCGCTTTTGTCACAAGCAGACAAACAAACAAAACATCACGGGCGTTTGACAGCTCTTCTGCACAGTCTGTTTAAAGCTGCACATTTGTCTACTCGCACACTAATACTCCACAATGATTCCTTTAATGGTCTGTTCAACATGCATTTGTTCATGGTCAAGGTTTTTTGATTTATTTTTTAATAAATAAGTCCAAGCATATACTGATGTATGCGTGAATATAGCTGTTTATTGAAAAACTTTCTACCACAAATGATCCTTTTTGCTCTATGCTAAATGTGATGCTACAGCCAGAGGATGTTTAGATTAGCTTAGAACAGACTATAAACAACGGTGACATGTTAGCCTGGCTCTGTCCAAATGATCCACAAAATCCACCTCTAAGTTTCTCTATATTAAATTTGCACAAAAACCAATGCACTTTAATTGAAGCATTTCACCATTACCTGTAATTTTATCATTATATTTATCTATTTTATACTGTGTTTTTTGGTTTGTAAATTAAATAAATGTATTCTATAGACAGTACATAGTATGAATGTATGTATTTACTGTACCATGGATTCTAAATGATTTTGGGCACAAATCATTTCTTTGGAGCAATTAAATCTGAACTCTCTAAAGATGTTATTATAATGCAGATTTGGTGTCATTTGACTGCACAGATCTGAGAACTTTCCACTGAAATGGCTTTTCTAATGAATGGAAAGACATTTCGCTGAAGATCCAGTGCTTCACAGAACAGACAGGCAAGAAACACAGTGGAAAGAACAATATGGAAAAAGAAAAGATGACAGAGATGAAGGAAAAGATCTAAACCCAAAGTAAAATGAAGTTAATAAAAACATGCAGTAATTGATTCCAAATATATTTTCACTGTGGGTGAGAGTTTGTAGTGTGTTATCGTGTTTTAGAGACGTCTGGCTGAAAGGGTTCAAATCAAGCCTGGTAGCATTCTTTAGTGTGAGGAGCAGGCTGCAACTCTCCCCGATCTAATCCACTTCCTCCCCAGGAAATGGAGAAGGCGGATTTCTGCCCACACTGCAATTTCCTCCCTCATTCTTTTTCTTTCTGCCACCCCCCTCCTCTCCTCCTCCCTTCTCCTCCTCCTCCTCCTCCCTTCTCCTCCTCCTCCTCCTCCTTTCTTCCTTCCCCACTACCCTCAGGACAAAACTGCCACAGAGTATAGGGGTTAATGGATGGCTTGTTTTCCAACGCATGTGTGTTTACATAGGCAGGAGGAGAAAGGACGAGCAGAGGGGTTTTGGACTGCGTGAGCGGTGAGAAAGACACGTCGCTGTCTGCCTGAGTGAGGCGAGTGGATCCCAACCAGGAGCCGCCATAAACTAAACACTGAAGAGGGGAGAAAAGACACTTTCCTGATCTGCAGATGTGTGAGGAACTGTGTTTGAGTTCTGATTAAAACAAAGCAGGACTTCCACATGTCTGCGGATGTGAAGTGACCCATCGGTTTACTCGACAGGAAACTC
This sequence comes from Ctenopoma kingsleyae, assembly GCA_032353495.1. Classification (NCBI taxonomy): domain Eukaryota; kingdom Metazoa; phylum Chordata; class Actinopteri; order Anabantiformes; family Anabantidae; genus Ctenopoma; species Ctenopoma kingsleyae. The sequence continues at coordinate 4,050,532 of JAUBNQ010000015.1, read as the reverse complement.
AACGCGGACCTGTTGAGCTTTCTTCCTTTTTCTGCAACAATGCGAAAGAGGAAGTGGGCTGAGGGAGTTTCCTGTGCATCTCATCCAGCCTCAGTCTGTGCAGGCGCCCAGCCCAACACCCCACAAAAGAAGTGAACTTCACACTTGCCAGAAAAATAAAATAAAATAAACTGGTTAAATATTGACAGACACATGGACAGAGCAGCTCAGAGTTACACTTTGAACATCGAGCCTATCTCTTGGTGCAGGTCCAGCCCCGCCTGCTCTGTGATTGGTTAAGCAACAGTGAGTCAATGCAACCCGACCAAAGCCGTGAATGTCACCGTGTTGCTCCATTTTATTTACTTATCTTTACAAAACATATTTCACCACATTTTCCTTTAACTGACTCAGCTATAGGCTGTTTGCTCTTAGGTTAATTAACTGTATGCAGAAATGGAATAGAAGAAGGTGAAGGTAGGGTCAGGTGTGGGGAGCAGTTGTCCTGGGTCTGAACCAAAGAAAAAAAAAAAAAAGGATTTACATACCAAGACTTCTAATTAGCTTGTTTATTGGTTTCATCAAAACCACGTCTGACTGAAGCTCAGGAATGTTTGTATTTTTGTCTGCTATCTAAAGCTACAATATGCAATTTTTGAGAATCAATCGAGTCGTAGCATGACACTCAAATCAATCAATCTGCTCCACTCTGCCCAGTCCTTACTCTCCCTTCACAACCACACCCAACCTGGATGTTAGGGTATTAGTCTAATTAAATTACAATGAATGAAAATGCTACTAGGCATGGGTCAGTATGAGAGTCTGAAAATGTCATAAAGCAAAAGTATCACGGTCATATCAGTGTTTTCTTTTTTTTGGTAGCCAAAAATTTCCTATACAACCAAATTTGTCTATTTTCACGAGGGTAAAAGTTTGGTGGTTCACCTCCTTCAGCCATCATACACAGCTGGCTGACTGCTCACACCAACAGGAGGAAGAGGAGGAGGAGGGGTCGTTATAAACAACCTGTGGGAGACAGGACTTTCTGTCTTTTACAGTATGATGGAAAATCTTTTGTGGATTTGAAATCGTGGCGTTTTCAAACCTCCATATACCTTGAATCCGGCCCTAAATGCTACTAAACAGTCAAGCAGAAAATAAATTTGTTTTCTCTGACTGATCAGAACAGTGAGCCTCACTCAAAAACTTTTAGAAGTGAATATCTCTGCACTGTGGCCTGGCTGTTCAATGAGTCTAGCACTCACAAGCTTTTGACAAGACCACTACACATTAACATATGTTTCAGAGCACATTTCTACAAATAATATTTTACGTACTGTCGCTTTAAACCTAACCTAAACCTAGGTAATATTTAACAGGTGCCGGGTGGCGTTACAAAAGTAACAGTGTGCCTTCACTCCCCAAAATGTTTACATCAAAATTTGCTTACTAGCTGTCTTCTTCTTCTTCGTCCCTGCCTTTGTTGGCACCTAGCGGCATTTGTTGGTGTGTTGCTGCCTCCCCTGTCAATCAGCGAAAAGAGTGAAACCATCGACGGGAATTGCATCAGCCTCGAATACAAACAAAACAGGGGCCCACTCACAAAAACAAAGCTTAACAGTGCTACTAGCAGACAAAAGCTCTACAGTGCACCTTTAATCCAGACTCTTCTAACTTCATTAAACCAAACTGACATTTCTTATTAGTTTCTGGTGAAGCTAACTTAATGTTTTCACACTAAAGAAATTTAGTTTAAAGCAGGACGTGTAACAGTTGAGGTATAATGGTAAATGCTGACACGTGGCACAACAATGGTACCAGAAGAGTCATAAAGTCACCTAACTGACTCAGCAATATGAGTTTTCCAACATCTATCTAAAGTTCTTTAACATTAGCCACTGTAAGATAGTGATCACACCAAACCACGTAAGGCTGTTTCAGAAAAACCCCAGAGTGCGTTCTGTTGCTCATAAATTCTACTGTTCAATCATAAGAAGAAGAATTTGTTTATTTCATCTCATTTTTCTCAGTTTCTTTTCTCTTAAGTCAATTTCAACAGTGTGTGAGCATTTCATGGTTATTTTTTCACTATTTTCCAACTCTTCTACATGTCCCATGTTATGCTTAAGTTTTTTTTATCTTAGTTGTTGTGATTACATTTTTATTCCTACTAAAATGTACAGTGGTCTTTGTCCCCCTTCTCTACCCCTACCTTGCAGCTGTCCTTTCTTATTCTTTCATTCTGTGTAACTGTGGGTTATTCCAGTGCAGTAAGTCTGTCAGTTCAGGTACGGTTCAGAAGTCTGACCCAGGATCTGCTTCAACGCCTCCCATCTGAGACATATGACATGACTGGGCCAGCACTCATTCAACTGTAACAATGTTCCTGTGATTGAATGAGATGGGTTTTAACTATTAGAGTGATATTCTGCAACTTTTTTATTCATTCATGTTGGCTCCTCTCACTTTTGATTACAATGTCTTTACTACTTTTTGTTTGCCGTTCAAAACTCTGAAGTTGCCACGTCCAGCATCACAGTACCGCCCACACAGCCTGATCGACAGGTGATTTCTGATTTCAAGAGTTAAACAACTGCAATGCAAAATGCTAAAAGCACCAACAAAAATCAGTCTGTCCCATTCAAATGACCGACTGATCAATGTGTGTAGGAGTCACTGCTCTGTTTGTGTTTGTGTGCAAGTGTGTGTGTGTGTGTGTGTGACTCACGCAGGTGCGCGGGCAGCCTGGCAGGCTCGTCCTCCATTCGGCTGGCTGGCCTCGCGGCGGGAGCATGGATGGGGGAGGAAGTGGAGTTTGGCAGCGGGTTCGCGGAAGGACTGAAAGAGCTCCTCTCCTGCTATGAATAGACACAGAGACACAAAGCATGGCTCACAAAGCTCCACGACACAGCAGCCCTGAACCCAAACAGCTCCACGCCGACTCGCCTCACCTCACCGTGCACTCACAGCATCGGCTAGGCTGCATCTCATCTCGAAACACAGAAGAGTATAACCACATTCTTCCATTAAACTGATTGACTGATCTGGAATGCTGTGAACAAACATTCTGGATATGCACATTTACAGAATGCCATACATGTTTTTGCAGGTGTTGCTTTAAAAAACAATTTAGTGCATTGTTTGACAAGATCTTAACATCAGTGTCTTCGACCCTCAGGCGCAATCAATCCTCAGATCTGTAACATATCCAGCAAAAAGCAGAAAATAGACTTAACTTATGATTGATAAATTATAACAATTAATGTACAACAACTTGTTTTAAATTTTTATCCAGTAACTATTCGATAAATCTACTAATCGTTTCAGCTCTAATTGGCTGCATCTTTGCGCCAGAAACTTGCACAAGCAGGCAACATGTGAGGCTGCAGTCCATCGTTTGAATGAGCCCGTTTCTAAAGAGTCAGAAAACTGTTAATCAGTCTATCGCTGAACTACATTTCAAACTCTCAGCTCTAAGAAACTGTAATGAACAGTGAAATGATTTTTCACTATTCCTCCTGTGTTTTAAAGACTCGACAGATAATCGATACATTTAGAAAACGCATTAACCAATAATGGATTTAATTATTAGCTGCAGCACTGAAAGAAACATACAAATGAGGGGAAACAATCCATATGGATTTCCACATGAATTAGAGTAATGTCTGATTATCAGGACAATTTGACCTTTAGAAGGAATATTTAAAATGTAGATTCTTTCATATGATTCAATTACTCTGTGCAAATGATTAGTAATTAGATACTGTAGAGTATAGTGCATATTTTGGGCACTTTCTATGGAAAAAGCAAAGCAGAGCCTTTTTCATGACAAACTCTTAATACTTTTTTACATTTCAGTTTTCCTTTACCAATACTAGTTACCGATACCAGTTAGATTAGCGAGATCAACTGAAACTGTTTCAGTGTTTAATCTGGCCAATTCTTTTAATAATCGATCAATCGAAGTCAATTAAGGAGCAAAACATTTGCTGGCTGCAGCTTCATAAATCAGAGGCTTTGCGACCTCTCTCAGTTTTATATGATTCCAAATGAAATCTCTTTGGGTTTGGACTGTTGATCTGACAAAATCAGCCACATAAATGCATCTGAGCGTGAGCTCTGAACATCATAATGGGCTTTTTTTTTATTATTATATAGTGATAAACAATGAATAACTTAGTCAGCATGTTTTTCATAATGAATCCAGTTGTTAGTTGCAGCCCTCCCTGAGATTGCCTGAGATTTGAGACTGTCTCGCTCTGTTATGGTACGACAGACTTATTGAATCTAGATTAAGGTATGAAGTTTTCCACTTTGCGGTCATGCACTATTGACTGGTTTCCTTTCCTGCAAATGGGGGCAGATCATGAAGCCACTTAGTCACCTTAGTTTCTTGAGGAAATGAAGCCGTTTCTTTTGCCGTTTCTTCGTCCTGCTGTCACCGCCCAGCCACCCTAAGACCTGCTCACCAACTGCATCTACCAGGAATTTCTTGTGGAAGCCAAGCAATAATCTTTCAGTGTCCTATTTCCTCCTCTCACAGGCGAAGGCTTTTCTGTCCCCGCTTGATGTCCACTTTCTAAAAAGTCAGTTGTCCAGACAAGGGAAGCAGGATGTTCTTCTACTACTGCTACTGTCCTCTCACAGCTGCGACTATAGGTCATGTTGTTAGAAAGGCGACAGCTAGGATGAGGTTTGTGATAAGGACAACTGCAGAAAAGGGAAAATGATCTGAGCTGCAGTATGAAGGTGAGGGGGGAGTCCAGTCTGCCAGCTGCTGTGGCGGAAAACTTCTCTGAGTGAAAAGACGATCACTCTTCAGCATGCAACTGAAGTCATGCAGTGACATCAGACTCAGAAATGAGAATGCATAAACTCATAAACAAAACACTGTATTCACTTCATATAACTGAACAGCTTCCACTATATCCAGTTATTTCGGGGTGATCTTAACACCCCAAATAACACTGGTATAATTATATGTTAAATAATAATTGATACTTTATTGATTGATTTGGGGAAATTGTTGTTGGACAGCTGTCAGACAGGACACGTTGGCCCTAGTACAGTCAGTGTCTTTCCAAGGACACAGAAACATGTAGCCTGGCAGGACTAGGAATCGAACCACTCAGCCTCGGGTTCATAAATGACTGCTCTACCAACTGAGCTGTGTTGCGCCGCAAATTATATATTATGGCTGCAATTTACCTGTGGATTTATCTTTTGATTCACAAACTGTAGTAAAACGGTGCCCATAGTGATATGTTGACATCTCTTGTCTGGCGTACAGCCCAAAACCCAAAGACAGTCAAGAGAAAACGTACAAATGCCTGAAACAAGACGTTTTTTGCTATTTTTACTCAATTAAACAATTAATCATCATTACAATTTCTTCATATTAATAAGAATAATAAGAATTATTTTGTGTTGATTATGACAGACAAAATCTGGGACTGTTTTCTTTTTCCCCAAGATGGCAATTATGGAATATATTCATCACTGATTAATGAATGTTCGATCACTTAGATTACAACATCACAAGCACAAGTGATTACACAGTCTGACCAGAAGCCAGAATAGTCTCTTAAAACTGAAATGTTTTAAAAAGTATGACTTCCACTGATTAATGAATACATCCATTCTCTTACATGCATTTGCTGCTTTTCTCTTCTTAACTTCCATATCATTGGAGCTGTTAGTTTGACAAACCAAGCGTTAAGAAAATATCCCAGTGGATTATGGGGAATAAAAAATATTTTCACATATAACAGACCAAACAGTTTGTCGATTATATATGTTTATCGGTAATGACAGTAATCATTAGTTAAACACATATAAAGACAATTATCACATCGGTGAAGCTGGAATAAGCAAATATTTGGCGTTTTTGCGATAACAGACAGCGATTAATCGACTATCCATCGACAGTTTCAGCTCAAACTATACATTTTATATTTGTTTTGCTTTACTTCAGTGAATATCTGAAACTACTAATCAATGTGCTGCTGTATGATTACAGTATTCCTACATATTGAATGGAGAGTGTAATACTTCCAACTCCTCTTTATCCCAACTGTTTTTAAGCCGTTCTTACTGGTGTTTCTTCTCCTTCTCTCCTTTTTATAACTGGGTTATATGTCGAGGTTACAACACGGTCCTTTCATCACTTTCTCTTTTTTCACTCTCTCTCTCTCTCTCTCTCTCTTTTTTTTTAATCAAACGTTTTGCGTGTCACCGACAGTCACGACTTCTTCTTCCCATCACCGGAGCGGAGGCGAAGTGGGAAGAAGAAGAAGAAAAAAAAAAAAAAAAAGCGTGGAGCAACAGATGACCAGCAAAACAAACGCACCTCAGCTGAATGGCGCTTACAGCCACCGCTGCCGAGCTCGTATGCAACACTGCAAATCCCTGCAGGAGCACCACATCCACTGTAAATACAAAGCTTAGGTATAAAGTGTCCACACAGCGAGGAGGGGGGGGGGCACACAGAGGACGGATCGAGCCGACAGTGTTACCTTGATCGCAGCGGAGGAGGATTCAGACATTATCTCCCGTCAACTTCTCTCCGTCTCCTTCCACTTTTCCGTTGTGCTGTCTTCTCCGTCTGCTTCTCTTTCCTACATAAAGCCGCACAGCTGCAGCAGCAGAAGCGATGAGACTGCTCGGCGTCGTATCGCGGGGGAAGTTTTTCATGTAGCCCGCTTTTTCACCTGTTTTGGGTTTGTTTTTTTTTAGCTGCTGCTTGACTCCATAGCGCGACTGTCGCTGTAAAAACTTCTTTTGTCTGCGTGTGTTTTCCCTTCACATGTCGGCAGCGCGCTGGTTAATAATCCCTTCCTGGAAGAGCGAGTCTCTCTCTCTCTTTCTCTTTCTCTCTCTCTCTCTCTCTCTCTCATTGATTTGGATGTGTGTAAAACGGCGAAATGACGTGAATTCCCAGCACTGAGCCTTGCCCCCTTTTAAAGGGAAACCCGAAGCAGGAAATCGCTGCACGTCGCGATGCAGACACACAACTAGCAGAACAACGCCGACGGACACACTGCTCCTCTGTTTATTCTTATAATCAAAGCTTACATGCGGTTGCACGGCAGGCTAAACCAGAATGCAGTGCAAGACGCAACATTACATAATTAGCGGAGATAAAAATGAATATAGAACCATATGTGACATAAAACTCACAGTTCCTCACTAATGTATGCACACTTTGCAAGTGCAATAATATGATCAGCAAAATACTGCATAGAGCCTATTTACAAAACAAATGTCAGAAAAGTATTAACTTTAAAAGCAAAACTCAGTTCAAAAGACATAGAAAAATGGAAGTGACATTTTTTAAACATTTCATATCGTCTTCAGTGTCTTAAAAATTAATTAAAAAGTAGTGTGAGCTGCTAACTCCCATATTTATTTATTATATTGGATTAACTAACAAAAGCCTAGACGCACTAAGTGGCTGTCACCTTGAGGTCCGTGGACCAGCAGCTCCCCCACAAATGTAAAATGTTCAAAGGTTGTTGAGCCCAATTCATTCATCCAATTTCATCCTGTGGAATCACTAGTATTTCTGGATATGTTAGGGTGCAAATGTCTAAATATCTGAATCAGTGTTTTTAAAGCAGAGCCCTGCCTTAACGGTGTTTGTGGAGAGTGTTTTTTTTATCTGAATCAAGGGTAAAAGGTGTTAAAACCCACCACAAACCTGTAGTGCATCTTCATTGCTCCTTGTCATGGATTCTCCAACTCTCTGAAACATACTAGAGGGTGTATTAGCATTTTCAAAACAGTATTCAACTCATTTGGTGATTTGCTAATAGTGGTGGGACGCGCTTTTTAACACGTCCATCCAAAGTCTCCCACAGGTGTCGCTCATAACATGAAACCTTTCAGTGACTCCTCATATCCTGTATGACAGCATCTGGCAGATAACAGCGGCTACTGGACTCAGAACTGAACACCTCCTAACATCGTGGTATGAATGTTAGGTTGCTGGACCGTGAGAATGCCCCATGAATTTGTGCTTAACTATTGTGAGCCTGCAGGTCAGATTTGACAGTGGAATCTGAAGAGGGAAAGAATGCATTTCTTCCAAAGCAATGAAACTTAAAGTGGCAGCAGATGGTGGAAGGAGTGAAAGGCAAAAAAAAAAAAAAAGAAAAGAAAGGAAAGCATGTATATTCTCTTCAGGGAGAGGGAGGAGGAACAGGAAGCAATGAGACTGATGGGAAATGTGCAGTAAGTTAACGACCAACTGCAGATCACTGGAGCAGAGGGATGATAAATGATCATCCTGATGCTGCATATTTTGTGTTTTCTTTTTATTCTTTTATTTGCTTTTACAAAATGAAGTGAAAACAAGTCTACAGAGGTTTAAAATTACGACGGGTATCGATCCCTTTTGCAATGATATATACATATGTAAACTCTCACTAGGGCATGCATTTGTTTCAGGTTTTACCTGAAAAACAGCACTGCAAAAACAGCCTAGGCCACTGCTGACATATTCATATCATAAAAGCAGGCATAAAACCCAAGACATTTTCACTGAAACATAAGGGAAGTCTAGACAGGACCCAGTCTGCTGCTGAAGTAGACAGCAGGCTGAAATAGGGTCTGACAGATTACAATAACAGGATTATGGTAATCATATTAAGAAAAAGTGGCCAATCTTACTCTTACACACCCATTGTAAAACCCACTAATCAGACTGCAAACGTTTGGACAGAAAAGAGAGGAAAAAAGGGGGGAGAAATTGTGTTTAAATAAATAAATATAAATATATTAATGTTACTTTTCTGATAATACAACAAATTACACACATCTTTTCAGTTAATGTTGTGAATATGATTATTTGTTATTTGTTGCAGTGTATTTTCTCTTTGGTTCTAATAATAATAATAATGATATTATTATTATTATCATTATTATTATATATTGAGAGGCTATTTTTAAAACTGTTGATTGTATATTTCCCTGTTTAGTTCAGGGAAGAGATTAAATTAGTCAATA
>JAUBNQ010000015.1:3967425-3980957 GCA_032353495.1 Ctenopoma kingsleyae | reverse complement strand
CTGCCACATACAGAGTTAGGAAATTTCATGTAGGAGCCCAAGTTGATTCTGATCATATATTTAATGTTTCTTTATTGCTTCCTGCTGGGAGAATTAAAAAAAATATGGCATCCCATTCAAAGCAGAAATTTTAACAGCAATAACTAATACACTTCATCAGTCAATTAAAATCTGCACACTGTAAAAGAGTGATTTATCTAATGTTAGTATTTGGGAAATATGCTTATTTGCTTTCTTGCTAACAGGTGGATGAGAAGATTGTAAATGGTGCTGTAAAGCTACTGGGCAATGAGATTAGCTTAGCGCTGCAGTAAAGGGAAACACTGTCGAGTCTGGTTTTATAAAAATACTCTTCAATAAATAACACATCTTATTTGTTTAATCCATATACAAACATTAATATAATATGACATAGACGTATTATCAAAAGGTAGTAGCAGGCTAGTTATCTCCCCTGCTTCTAATTTTTATGCTAAGTTCGCCAGAGCTAAGTTCTTCTATTAGCGCAGCAAAATCACTGACTGACAAGATATAAATTGTTTTTAGATTTTAATATGTTAATTTCTAATGTCTAGAGGTGCTGCTGGAGTTTTCCTTAATTTGTACTGTATCCTGCCAAACTAGTTGTCTTCCCTGTCTTCTGGTCTTCATGATAAGCTAAGCTAACCATACAGTACTAGCTCTGGCCTTATTAGTAGTAGTACTTTTCTCATTTATGTTCTGGACATGAGGCGGAAGTGTGTTTCCCAAAAGATCCTACTATTCTTTTAAATCAGAAAGTGAGGGGTGTCATTTACACACTCACCTTCATTTGCTTGACTGTGTAGCGCATCGTTCCAAAAGGTCCATCTCTCAGGAGCTTCTTGCCCACCACTTTAGCACGAATCACTGTGGAGAGAGGAGACACACTGGTCAGCCACTTTGAAATGATCACGACAAACTGTCATATTCTTTTAACATATAACTTTAAGCTTTCCTCCCTAATCCATCAAGCCAGCACAAGGCATTAGCAGGCCCCCTGATAAATACCATTTCAGGACCAGGTTGGCACCACAGTTAATCCATTTATCTGATTTTCTGCATTGCTGCCGTTTGCAAAGGAGGACCAATGGGGAAAAACACCACAGGCTTCATTCTCACTTCTTTTTTTTTTTTTTTTGGATGACATGTCACATCCAATTTTTGTGCCTTGATTTTAATTTTGTAAATCATTCAGATCAGAATGGGCAAAATGTGACTGAATGTGTTATGCTAGATAAAAAAAAAACAACAAAAAAAACACAATACTAATAGATCACTAATATGAAGGGAAAATATGCTTCCTGCTATTTTGGAATCAGGCTTCAGAAAGACCTTATCTGTGTGCGGGACCCTCATGTAAGTGCAAGGTGAAAACACTCTGTTGGGACGTGCATTTGTTTGCTTTCACTCGTGCTGGAGTAAGGGGGCTTATTGTGGAAGGCTAGGAATGGGAAGTATGAGTGATCATTTGAGCCAGTGAATAAAGTCCAACCAGATCTGCGCGCCCTGCATAAGCAGTCAGTCCTTTGTGAAGTTCACCTGCTGCCCACAGCCGACCAGCCACAGACACAACTAACACTGGCCATGTTTGTTATCTTCTCCCAGTGGAATTTCCTTCCCACATTCTTTGGGGGCTCACATTCCCCAGAAAGGAAAAAAAAGAAAAAGCCTTTCATTCTTTTGCACTGGAGAACGAAATGAGGCATGTGGCATCTTCTGTTTGGTCTTTATTTGTCTAGCTGTACCCGTCGTTCTAGGCAGATGGAAGTGGGCATAAAAATAAAACTCCAAACAGGAAGCAGTTACAGCATGACCACCCAAAGTGGTCCCCAAAGAATTATTTTGGACATGAAGACCCCATGCTAGAATAGGTGAGACTTAAATCACCAAAGTCATTAGGAACCATTCTTTGAGGAACATGAATACCTTTTAATTGTCTATTTAAGAGCTGTTGAGACATTTCAGGTTGGACCAAAGTGATGGAAGGAGCTACCTACATGTAGAGCTACACCATTGGCATGAATAAAAATGAATTCATAAATAATGATGACTGACATGCAAAATTGACTCCACATTACATGGTTTTGACAGAATGTCCCATGATGGATGCTGCTTTGAATGTCAAGCTTTCATAATTCAGAACTATACAACTTCAAAATGGAGAAATCTGTCAATTAGCACATAAAATAACTCTCCTGCTGCCAGCATTGTATTATCACTCGGTGACTTTCAATGTCAGCTTTTCAAGTACATCACAACCAAGACAAATGCAGGTAATTTCAGACCTGTAGGCATCAACATTTTTTAAGAACTCCTGCCTGCCCTTGACCTTTCACAGTAACCTGCTGCAGAACACTTAATCTATTTCTCTGTCAGCTCTTTTAATATGAATCCAATAGCACTATTACTTGATTGAACTTCGCTAAATATATCCAAATACTGTCAGAGGATCTGGGGAACAATTACAGTGGAATGAGGATATAACAGGACATCTTTACTTCCCCTAAGCACACTTCCACCTGTATGAAACCTACATCCATACTACTCTCTGACCTCAGGACGAGCCCTCAGGAGAAACAGATGTTTGTGTTTGAAGGCCCACAGGTCAGCTGATTCAACTGAAGTACATCCAGATAGGACTCCTCTTGTTGGATGGCAGCCATTAATTGGCCAATGATGGTGCCATCGACCAAAGGAATGTGTGAAAGGCCTCAGCTTCTCTGAAGACAGAGGAGTTGTGTCATTCCCCAGCAATGACCCCTTGACCTCCTCTCTATCCTGAACTTGTATTTACTGTATGTACAACCGCATGGCCTCTGCTAACATCAGAAATTCAACATTACGTTGTTTATATAACCCATTTTCGTAACGTGATCTCACATCACTCTAGTTCAACTATGGACTTTTGTGTCCATCGTGTAGTTTCCTTCACCTTCTAAAATCTGTTTTTAAAAGTATCACCACAGCTTTACCTAAAGAGATGCTGCATGTATTTACATTTACATGCAGGAAAAGGAGTAATTTGATACAACTGTCCATTTGTTGCTTCACAGTACTGTTTAGAGTGATCATTTTAGAGGGCTCATTATGCTGTCAATTGTGTGTTCCACTCAGAAAGTGTAGGAAAACAAATCAGGCTAACATGCTTCCATTTCACCCACCTAACTAAACTGGTTATGTTTTCTCATTTATTGTTATTTATATACACACAAAAATAATTGTATTTTATCATAAAGCCTTTGATTATCTGGCTAAAACTTCCACTCCCTTCTCTGATACACTCTGCCCAGCCTTTTCAGGTGTCAGTTTTATGACATTACAATAAATAAGAAACTACTAAACAGTAAAGCAGAAATAACAGACCTTTTCTGATTGGTTGGAAGGGTGAGCCTCACTCAGAAACCTTTAAAAAGGAATATAACTCATTGCTGCCTGTCAGGTGAATGAGTCTGGGTCACAGAGGCCTTTGACATCAGCTCTCCACATTAACATATGGTTTGTAGCATATTTCTATTAAAAAAATGTTACAAAAAATAGCTTTAAGGTTAATGTCACTGGTGGGGTCACATGACCTACTTAATAATTCAGTAGTTAATGTAGTTAAAATATTTCTGAGTTACTCTGTACTGTAATGTAAGACTCTCTCTCCCTCATACTTTACTAAACACGAGGAATTACAGTCTAGTTCCATGACGCACAAGGATTCATCTTCTGCAGAGGATCTGACATATATTTTCAAGAGTGGGAGGCTTTTCATGATAAGAGAGGTAACCAGAGTCTGTCAAAAAAGACAAAAAAACAAAAAAAGAAGTCAGCATCTCTTGCCTAAAGCAGGGGATTACACAAGCGTGAATGCAAATGCTAAATCTTAAGGTGAGCATGTAATTTAGTTAAACATTTATTTCAGCCTACGTACAATGTGGCAAACTGCAGGCATGACAAGAATAAGGTTACTCATTTGTGTGTTTCAGGGAGAGAAAGAAAGCGAGGCACAGGGTGGGTGATGGTGATTTTAGTATGCAGAAAGTGGTCCAAGTTTGAGGAGGCGAGTGGGAGGAAGAGGAATTCTCAGGACGACACACTACCACGCTCAAAAATAAACACTTAAACTGAATCCCTGCTGTAGAGCTTTTGTGTCAGATGGAAAAACGCTGGAACATAAAGACTATAATGTCCACTAACTGGACAATTTAAAAGCCTTTAAATTTGCTCAAATTTAAAGTGACTATGTAACGTGATATATATTCATAGTATAAAAGTACTGTACATACTATTAATATTTTACTTTCATTGTCCAATTATTCTTGAAGAAATTTTTTCTAGTTTTCAGCAGGATTGTGTCTTAGTTCTGTTGGAATGAAGCATGGGAATCGTCAACCAAACAGTCATTTAAATTTAAGTATCGTGCCACAGGACCTCAAAAATACTGGTTGTTAAAGTTAAAATCAGTGCCTTAGACCAAAGTATTTAAAATAAATTGGTTCGCAACAAACTCTGTCGCCAAATTAGGGGGTATCCATGAGTGCGCTGGAAAAGAGAGTCACAGCCAACACTTAAAGCTTAAGTCAGATGGCAAAATGTTATCAGTGCTTCCTTACTGCCTGCTTTTCATATCTTTCTCTTGCTCTCTTTGCTGTGTCTCTCTCGCTCGCTAACTGCCTCTATATCAGTAATATTAAACAAAGTTGGCATTCATAATTGTACACCATATCTGCCTGGAGTTTAATGTGTGCATTTACTCAACTGTAAACCTAACCTAAAATAGGTGATGTTCTGGTGTCAAATTAATTGTTACTGTTGTTGTAAATGCAACTGAAGGCAGTTAAATCACTGGGTTGTGTGCTGGGCAGTTGTCCATCGCCCCCGTGCTGGCCCCCCTGTTCAAAACTGTAAACCCTGGAGCGGCTGTGTGGTCATCAGAGATGGGACAAGCTGGAGATTTGATACGCCTGGCTTAGAGGAAAATCCTCCCAAGCTTGTATGGAATCCAGAACCTCTGACATCTCATTGTATTTCAACTCACTTTTGGGAAAACTACAGAAATCTGATTCAAGTTTACATAATGCATTTCATAACAGGAGTCCTGGTTTTGCTTAGGTTATTGTGTGCCACTTAATGACCTACGGATGAGGAGGGGAGCAAAACTGACAGAAGGAGTATTGATTTAACTAAATGCTAAAGGAGGAAGATGTATTGTTATGAGGAGAGTGCTTTCACAAAGCTCCAGGCCATGTGTTGTTCTAAACACACTATACCGCACAATCCACAACAAAATACACACAGCAGGGCGGCATCTTCTCCCAATGGCCTGAACCTCAATCTCAAACTGGTTCATGGTGAACACGTGTAAAGGTTTGCTCCTGTCACACTGAGCATTGGGGAACAAGTGTTGTTATGGAGCAATATTAAATCTCAGGGTCAAAGTTTACTGCCAGGCCTCTAATCTTGCTTCCAGAGGGCTTTGGAAAAACAAGTGCTCTTCACTTCCCCTAGTGAATGGGCTACTTTAACCCAACTGCCAAACAGCAGCCAACTAGGTCTCTGTATAAAGCAGTCAGGTCACTGCTTGGTGCACATGTACTGTACGTAGCAGGAAAACTGCTGGGGTGGGTCTAAGCTGACGCTGTTCTGTGTAGACAAACCACAAAAATTACGTTTTCTCCCACCATCAAAATGAAAGGGAAGCCTAACAGTAGAAACTTGACCAGAAACTACAACCATCTGTTCTCAGAGCACCTTCATGCACTTAAATATTTCATGTTGAATTTGTCAAAGACAGAAAGACAGTCTCCAACAACCCAATTTCCAACCCTTTAACCTAATTATGATTCATTCAGTGGAGTTCCTGCAAGTGATTATGGGTCAGGGCCAAAAAACAAGAGCAAAACGCTTTGAACTCAACTACAGGTCTTAAATTGGGAAGAATCAGGCCTGTTGCCTTTGATGCAGAAGGTGAGAATTACAGGGTTTCTCTCTTGCTGCATTAGCATTTGAACCCCATACTTTTTTTGTTCTCCACGTCTTCATGTTTTATCTAGGCTTGGTGACACAAGCAGAAGTGCAGGTTGATTTTAAGGTCATAAAAACAGACATTTCATTTCAGACCCATTAGCTTTTATTCCTGTGATAATACAGATGGAATATTTTTTTAAATACATTTATCACCTTGGGTATGTGGAGAAGAATATTACACATGATAACACTGCCTAGGGCTGGACCATATAAAACCATTCATGCTTTCTATGTGAACCTTTAAAGTCTGCTGTTAATTCCAGTTTGAGCAGAACAGGTACAATACACAATTCATGACTATTTTAACCTTCACTCAATATCCACTATGACTAAATCACATCCAGATTTAAGAATGTTACTGGCAGTTTGTGCTCTGCATCAAACCACTGTGTTTCTGAGATATAAAAGGGAAGCGAGCTTTCAAAGCACACCTCAGGCTAAGCCGGGACCTTGGAAATGGGATTTATGTGGCTCACAACTGATCACTGCTCACATTGAAGTCAGTCCCAGATTCTACACTGGTAAGGCTCAGCAGGTGCCAACACGATGAGCTATCAGAAGATCTGAATGACTGTGAAAGGCAACGCTTGAGTGTTTGTCCGAACGGCATTTTGATTTGGTTCAACCAGGTCACTTGGCTAAAAATTCACTCACAGGCCTGTTGATCAGGGGTTACCAAGACACAGCAAATGGCCATTTTGGGGAATTAAATTCACTATATTTTGGGTCAGAGGCTACCTGAGGATTCATTAATGAGTCACTGTGACTTTCTGCCCAAGTCAGAACTTAAAGAAGTGAGGTCAAAAATACAGTAGTTGCGTACTCCAAATTGTGACAAAAAACATTTAGTGAGGTCTTTGGAACAGGAAAGCTTTCTTATGTGATGTGATGTGCTGTGTTGAGTCGCAAAACAGGACACTGCCATTGGAATGGCATTTTAAAGGCATGTTGAGTTCCTAACGTAGCAAAGTATTCTTTGTATTGGGACGTAACTAAGCAAGGAGATTATTCAAATATGTACATCTAACGGGAGTTCTGTTTGCAAGAGCAATGTTGTTAAATATCCTTTTCAAATTGGACGTTATGGGAGTGTATTTTTATTTTTTCATAACATATGAGTCATATTTAAAGGACTAATTTTACTTTTTGGGAAACACATGCCTTTAGTCTCCAGCTGAGCGTTAACACTCTCATGTCTCTGTGCTAAATGTGATAAGGATAAGGAATTAAATTTGGACACAATACTACCAAAAATATTTATTTTGTAGGTGTTTAAGAAATCTCATTTGATTTCATTGTACTTTTTAAGCATCAGGAATCTATAGTGGCTATCAGCCTCTACTGGTCATCAGTTGCAGTGTGACATCTTCCACCGTGTGTACAGGGGCACTGCTGCAGAAACTAGGACTTCTCTTGTAACGTGTTGATCGACATTAGGCATGAGGCTGAACACATGGGCATCACACATGGCTGCAGTGTGTGTATGTGTGTGGGGTTTTGTGCTCAGTTTACACAGAGAGATTATTGTTTAATTATGTGTCAGGGTTTTAGAGAGCCCCGCGTTTTTGGAGTCAAATGATGTTGAAGCAAAATGTCAGCTGCTCTCACTGTTGCTGCTGCCTTTTTTCATATGCATGTTGTACGTGTTCAGTATGTGTGTGTTGCTATGCTGTTACTCCACACAAACTTCCTTCCCTGGAAGAAA
This sequence comes from Ctenopoma kingsleyae, assembly GCA_032353495.1. Classification (NCBI taxonomy): domain Eukaryota; kingdom Metazoa; phylum Chordata; class Actinopteri; order Anabantiformes; family Anabantidae; genus Ctenopoma; species Ctenopoma kingsleyae. The sequence continues at coordinate 3,973,219 of JAUBNQ010000015.1, read as the reverse complement.
TTAACTGCTCTCATGTCCCAGCTGAAACATTTCACCCCGAAAACTCATTCAACTTTCAACCACTTTACCAGTGTTATGTAAAATCAGAGGCCAGGTTGGACTGGCATTTCAGGGTAAGCCAGGTCCCAAGTTCATATTATTCGGGAGAGTCAGAGTGTGCATGAACAAGCAGTAAAACAAACTATTTAAAATCCCACTGGCCCCGCTGCTTGTGATCCAGTGGCCAGGCATATCTGAATTACACCCATGTGGATGCAGCAATACCAGCATGATTCAAAACATCTCTAGTGTTTCACACCACTCAGAGCTCAGCGTTGAGCCTCAAAAACAGTCCAGTACTGCAATAAGACGCATTTTTAGGTATGTAAGTGTTCTACCTGATCAAAAGATATTGCAAGCAGAAGCCCATAATAAAGTCAGTGAAAATCAAACCTAACTTGCTGCCACCGCCACACGACTTTCAGACATCAGTTCAGTTAATCCTCAGCATTTTATCATCCTGAGCTAGCGTCATTGAGCCAGGGAATGAAACCCAAATGATCGGAGTGGCTGTGGAAATAAAGTAAAGTGACCTGTTCTCCAATTTGTGAACCTCACATTGCTCTATTGCTCGAACTTTGCTGCTGCACTGAACATAGGCTGTTTCTCAGATTCAAACAGGTTGAATACGACGCAAATTGAACCAAGCAGTGAAACCAATATACAGGTGGTTCCCAAACTGCTTCATCAATCTGTGTCATTTTGGGAATAAAAATCATAGTCATAGTCGTAGGGGAGCCTTGAATTGATTTAACATCCATCACTTTAATAAAACCAAAGACTAGATGTTTACAACACATTATATTTTTATAATAGTATAAATATGATGCTGGAGAGAACAGTGATTAATTATAACTGAAACTGGAAATTACACAGACAGAAACAGTAGTTCTGGTGCAATTTAAGAGGCAAAGTAAAGCGCAGTGTAACTCCCATTAGATCTTGATTGCAACTTATTTTCCTATAATGACAGATAATGCGTGATTGCACCAAGTGAACTGGTCGCAGGTCAGCCCTCTGTATAGACTGACAGGCAGCACTTGCAGACTTAACTCGACACATGTGTTCAAATGAAAACACGCTCATTCACAGCAGTAAGGGGCTCGGTGTAATCCGCCACTCACCTATCTCAGAGTTGCAGAAAGCGTCTTGCGGATGCGTCAGAGCGCACGAGCAGCCCTCCGTCAGCTGGTTAACGTGTAGGCTGCTGAAGACAAACAGCAGGCTGATCAGGTGCTGGTACACTGACTGCATTTCTCCAAACTTTCTCGCTCCTCTCTGCTGCTGATGGAATAAACTGTAGGGAGTCCCCAATGGATTCGCTCCGTTCACCGCGCGCTGGCTGCTGCAGTAGTAGTAGTAGTTGTAGTAGTAGTCGGCTCTGTATTATAACGTCCAAGCCTCTGCTCTGGTTCTCGTCGCTGTTGTTTCTCGCCTCGCTTCAGAGCTGCCCCTGATCCCGGACAGGCGCACACTTGTACATATAGCGCGCCGGAGAGACGTTCACGCCCCTCTCCACCTCTGCAGAGCGTGTGCGCAGCAGCCAATGAGCGCAACGACATTCTGAATCACAGGCATGCAACTTTCCGTAACGTTACTCTGCTTCATTTTCATATTGTCTAGACTAACAAATAAAAAAAAAAAGATAAAAGTGAAATATTAGACAGGTCTGCTTGCTCTTACTTTTCTAGACAGACACAGAAAAAGTGCCTGAGAGAGAAAAACAAACCTGGTTGTGAGAAAAATAATAAGAGAAAAAAAATACATTATTGTTGGCTGGGAAAATAATTGTATGTTATGTGATGTGATGTGTTGTGATGTGATGTTATGTTACGTTATCACCACACTGTAATACATAAAAATTCCATATGATTATGACACAACATTACATACACAGACAAGAATAAAAGTGAGTGATATACACACATTCAAAACAGTTTATTACCATATAAAAGAAACATCCAGCAGGGACATTTGCATTTCTGTTCAATGAGTGACTTACACAATTAATTGATTATCAATAGAATTCCTGATGAAATCATTGTTAATCAAGTTAACAGATCTTAAACTCACATCTTCCGTCTAACTGTAAACAAACTAATACCAAAGACTGAATGATTTGTTCTTCTATTTTGTTGCAAACATTTTCTTTTTGCTCACTTCTCACCCATGTGTCTCACTTAGTCATCCTGCACACTGCACACCCCCTAACGCCCCCTTAATTAGTAATACACTTACACTATATTGAATTCAAGATGCGGCCAGATTCCTCCAGCCTACAGCAGCGATCTGGGGCAAGGAGATGACTGTACATTTCTAAAACGTGAGAAACAATATCTGTGAGGGCAAAGTCAGTCTCTACTTTTCTTAAACTTTTGTGATGTTCAGTGCTGTACCCGTGTCTGCTTATATGGCCTTGCAGGCAGCACTCACAGCCTCGTTTGGCTCGATTTTATTCTGAAATGACTTCACTCAAATCTCTTGCATTGCACGATTGGTCAAATGAGCCAATTCGAACATCTTTTCTCTCCTTCCTGATTGTGTTCGTGGATCTGAGTGGAGCGGTGTTATCGCTGCAGGGGCTTATCTGCAGAGAGTGACGGAGCTATGTTAAGGGTTGCTGCTCCTCACAGTTATATAACTAAGCCACACGTAATCAGATCGAGGAACTCTGACCCTTAATGTGCCTTCGTTAACGGTTATCTTCGTTTCAAAAATCCTCATAAACACTTTATTTGCCACTTATCATGACATTATGACCTAATTTTGTGTTTCAAAAGTGAGTTAAATGTCATAACAGGTGGAAAAGCTGACTCCTTTTCTGTTAATGCCAATGTTAAGAAAACTGTAAAATAAGGCCTCCGGTCTTTTCACCGGAGCGTTCAGCCACAGTATAACACATTAACACATTTACGAGGACATTCATTATCTTAGTCAAGTTACGTTTTATCAGAGGTGTGGCCAGAGCACACTGGGTGCTTCCAACAGAAACAAGACATTGCTGGAAACACATCAGCTGCTTTGCTGTAGTTAACCATTGAAAATGACTGGTGACATGTTATTTCAGCCTCGAAGCTGAAGTCTGAACCAACAGATTTGTGACATTCCTTAGTTAGACAGTGGATTGGAATGCGTAACAGGTGGATTTACATTTTCTATGCCCAAAAGAGGTGAAGTCAGACTCATGGGAAGTCACAGGGAATGGTGAGGAAATACGTGATTCACGTGGGCAATGTTAAATATGACTTCACCCATACATAAAGAGAAAAAACAGCCCTACATTCCTAAAATATGCCAAAAAAGAACAACTTGAATCAGGCCGAGAGATGAAAACAAACCTAATAAGGTAGATGAAGCCTTCCACTGTGTTTCAGTCCAACAAAAAGGCTATCATGTTTAAATATTGTAGCTACTTTAACAAAATCATGGTTCGTTTATATGCAAAACTTCATAGTCTACTTTAACTGTGTAGTTAGAAATAGGACAAGATAAAATGGAAGAGATCCAGAATTTTCTAGTTTTGTGTGCCTCTCATCTTGTCACTACAACTTGATCCACACAACTGAAAAAACAACAACTCGGGGCCCCTTTGGAAATGATGCCACCAAACTAGGCCAACATACTGTAAACATAACGCAGAGCAAAGTGGATTTTATTTGAAAAAGTCCAATTATAGAAAAAAAGCCTGTTCTGATGATGGTCGGTCGCCGGGGGATCAGACAACAGCATTGTGTAGCAGAGGTCTTTAAGGCTGACGTGGTTCTGGGTTGACAAAAGAGAACAGAGCGGTGGCTCAGAGGAAATACCTTTCATCCGACTGACAAGCCGCTAAAGAGACAGAGGAAGAGGCGAAACTTGAAAAGATAGCACAGCCGGGAGCGATGGTCACTGAGGGAGAGCGTCCAGCCCTGACTCACTCGGCCCTGTTGCACAGCCCACATGCCATTCCAGTTAAGTGGGACACGCAGGATGAACCCTGCTCTGCGGCTCTGTGCTGTGAGGAGGATGTGCAGTGGAAGTCGTGTCACAGGAGGCAAACAGTAAATGGATGTTTCCTTGGAGTTGCACAGAACTCAGATCGTGAGGAGGATTTGGGATCTTGTAGTTTTGCGTTGGATCTCTCTCCAGCTTCTTGGGTGGCTACACTGGCAGAAAGGAAACACCTGTAGTCAAGTGTCAGTTACATAATATGATGCTGATATGATCAGGGGATCAGACAAAAGAGAACAAGACAGAATTTAACGGAACTGAATTGTAATAGTTAAATATCTATGCCACAGATCTTCGTAGTTAGCAAACTTTTAAAAAACACATCTGTAAGTCACACCACTGCACTGGATGACATGTTTCTTCCTTACAAACCTTTATCTGTGTGTTAAAAAAAGGATAATGGTTACATGCATGTGACTCAGTTGACTCTCTTATGGAAAGTGATGGCTATAGCTTTTTAAGGTTACTACTACTGATTCAGGACTCACTGATGTTAGATGATGAGGAGACGCAATTGTTTGTTGGTGTTAGTCTCTGTATGAGTGTTGCTAACAATACAGTATAGAAAATCAATGGTCTTATCCTTTAAAAACTGTGAAAAAGTGGAGTACTGAATACTTTCTGAAGCCACTGCATGTACAGAATAAACAGTAAAAAACAACTTGCCTGAAGCAGTTGAAGGTCACATTGACCTGGAGAGGTGTTGTTGTTGGGCCTGTTTACTTAATTTTTGCATATACATTCAGAGTTCAAAGTTGTCAGTACAGTGAGAAATTGTTTGCTTGTCAGTTGTTCTTGTCCCTACCCTCCCACTTGAATAAGAATGGCCCGGTGTTGCGTTCATGAGCTGTTCGGTTTGTCTGAACATTTCAACAGACGCCACAGTTTCCAACTCCGGCAAGTCTGTCATCTGATGTAGAGTTAAGACATCAGAGAAGGAAACACAAACATGGCCTTGACCCGTGATGCTGCGTGCATTGGGACTCCCCCCACCCCCCACACCTCCACAATAAAATATGATGGATGGTTCCTACTGAAGCGGACCAAATGCAGCCACAGTGCTCGCTGCTCAGACGCAGGGTCTCCCGCTATACTCTACGGTACATTTTTGGAGTGTGTGCGGTCAGGAAACCCCACAAAATGACTACATTGTATTACAGCATGAGACAGTGAGACACCAGGCCTGACCATAAAAATGGGCATATGACAGCATGGAAATAGCTGTGAGGAATTCCTAAAGGCTGAGGGAATGCCTAAACCGGTCTGATGCTGATCACAGTAAGAAATGACTGTCGTGTAATGCTTTTCTCTTGCAGAACTGCTCCTCATAGCATATGTATTAACATGTTTCACTGGCACCAAGTGGCCAAAAAGTCCATTAATTTTAAATATATACATATTTAAATAAATACAAAGTCTTTTACTCCACTAGATGTCAAAATTAACTATTGTTCATTATTGTAATATTGTTTAGAGCACATACTCAGCTTTATCCAACGGAATGATTGATGATTGATGAGTCTGTCAACCGTTTTGAGAAGGGGATAGGAGATCAAACATATTGCTTGACAGTGAACACATATACTGTTGCATCTTGGTACAGCAATGCACGCTCAGAACTCAAATAGAGTTCATCTGGAACACATAAATATTGAGTGTCTTCCGCTCAGAAGACTGTAAAAAGCCTGTGTTTCCCAGAAACTTTAACAGTGGAGGGAATGTATGTGTGTGTGTGTGTGTGTGTGTGTGTGTGTGTGTGTGTGTG
>JAUBNQ010000015.1:3868135-3887288 GCA_032353495.1 Ctenopoma kingsleyae | reverse complement strand
AATCAATGGCACAATTTACCCCAAAGTATTCTCTCCAAAGGCACAACTTACCCCGCACCGGGGGCAAGTTGTGCCACGAGACCACTTTTTTTCAGAAGGCTATATTTCTTAAATTTTGGAAGTTATAGTGTCTTCAGTGTTGTTCAACAATGTTGTCTTTGGTCATAATGTGTAATAATATCATGTGTAAATGCATTTTATGTCAAGTCACACCTGTTTGTTATTGACATATATTGACGTGTTGGTTTCCTTGGTTACGGCTGTAATTTCAGCAGCACTCTTAGCTGTTTCCTGAGCCCTTTTTACTCTGGTCTTGCTTTACCTGCTCTTACTTTTTCTTTGAAAGAGCTGTGTATTGTAAAGCTGTCATTCATTTACAGCCACCAACCAACAGATGCCATAAAAGAAGTAGTAAATCATTTCTGCTAATGACAACTAGTGATTTTTGTTCATTTCTCCGTTTAGATGAGGAGAACTTCTCTGTAAAATATTTCCACTTGGTAAGAGACAGTTTGTCTGAATCATGAAATCATTTTTATTTTAATCAGGGAACAATAAAGATCTACTTAGCCTGACATGAACTTATTTCATGACGTGTGTTCTCGCAGATTGATCCTGATGTAGTCGAGGACCAAAGAAAGAACTCAGAGAGGAAGAAGTTAAAACTGAAGGAAGTGCATCTCACCAAACTGCTGTCTACAAAGGCAAGAGGAACAAGGCCCCATTTGCTTATTTATTCACACCAACACCAGACGAACTGACACAGAATCTGTCTCTGACATGGTTATTACCGCCAGCAGACATGTAAAGGATGCCTGAATGTTTTGTGTCACCGGCACTATGAGCACTGCTTTACTGAATCTGAAGGATTTTTATTTGGAACAGGGAACAGGTGTCACTTTGATGTTCCTGTATTTAGATGGTACATGAATAATCAGAGTTGTGGTCAGAGTGGAGGAACCCATTTCATACAGGAAGGAATTGAAACTAAAATTGAAACTTAAAATCTGTTTACTTTGACATTAGTAATTCAACTGTTTATGCAGGATACTTGTTCATGTTTATTCAAATCATATTCAGGACAGTAGAAATGACATTCGCTTGTTCTCTCTCTAAGGTGGCCGTGCATTCGTTTGTGGAGAACCTGTTTAAGTCGATCTGGGGGATGCAGCACAACAAAGCTCCACTCACTGTCAAATACTTCTTTGACTTCTTGGACGCTCAAGCAGACAACATGAAAATCACTGATCCAGATGTCCTGCACATTTGGAAGACCAACAGGTCGTTAAGAGCTGGATGAATAGCTTTAAAAAACAGTCGGAACAAATAAGAAGCATGTTCCTAATGCTACAACTGTGTCTGTGCTTCTGTGCAGTCTGCCTCTGCGTTTCTGGGTCAACATCCTGAAAAACCCCCAGTTTGTTTTCGACATGGAGAAGACTCCACATTTGGATGGTTGCCTGTCTGTCATCGCTCAGGCCTTCATGGACTCCTTCTCCCTCAGTGAGATGCAACTTGGGAAGGTAAGACGAGAGCTTTATATTTTATTGTTACCAGAAGTAACAAAGTAAGTTCATTTCTGGCAGTGAGTGTAGTAAGTCCTTTTCCACAGGGGATTTGTAACATGGAAACAGTTAAAATACCTTGAATATTGCTGTGTTGCAGCATGCACCCACCAACAAGCTCCTCTATGCCAAAGATATTCCCAAGTACAAGCAGGAAGTGAAGCTTTACTACAAACGGATCAGAGAGCAGTCGCCAATCACGGACACTGAGATTAAGACCTTTCTGCAGGAGGAGTCAAAGGTACTGTCCATTTCAGTAGATAAAGTGGAACACAGTGAGTGTAAAGACCATCAGTGAACGGATGACTTTTCATTTCAGAAACATGAAAATGAATTCAATGAAGCCGGCGCCCTCAGAGAACTCTACAAATTCATTGAAAAATACTTCAACGAGGTCAGTTCTTCATTTCTTTATTTTGTGCCGTTGCAGTTCCAAGTCACTCAGGATGATTTTTACTGGAAATAGACCCCCACCCCCCCATAACACTGACGATGGAAATGCTGCATCTCGTTTAGTTTCACAGCTCAGTTAGTTTAGTAACATTTAGCTTCCTCTTCAACTTGCATTCAGCGTCTCAGCCTACAGTAAAGCTGCTGTGGCCGACAAACTGCCAGCTGTTGTCAGAAAAAAAAAATCCATGGTCTACTTTTTTTTTTTTCCACTGGATAATAGATATAGATCAGGCCTGTGTCATGTGACTGCCAACATGTAATTTAACTGCAGCCTGAACAAGAGAGGAAATCCAGCTAGAATTAGTTTAGTTTCCTTTAAGCTCATCACTGATCAAATCTTTTCATATGTATCATAACAGGTTTATTATTTGCTCTCTGGACTCTCATTGGACAAGAATGCATGTGACATGCTGCTAGTAATAATCCACAGTGGCTGCAACAGTCACATGAGACACTGTGTGTGGAGGAAATGATTTTTCAACCTTCTGATTTTGCTTATCAGGCTGTTTCCTGTTTGCAAATGCAGATCAGCACCCTTCTCAGAACTCAACACTAAAAAAAGATTTCATGAGCAACACTGAGAATTATAACATAAACCACAACTTTCTTAATGTAACTTCTTGTTTATAGAGAAAAGCAACATTTCACGTCTATTTTGTGTTGTGGATGTTTTTGGGGGTCTTGAAAACCCGGACAGGACTGGAGACGTTGTTCAGGAGGATTTCTGTCACCTCACTGACAGAAATCTGACTCAGATTTGACCCAGCGTGTTGTTTCCACAGATAAAAGAGAAGCTGGACCAGAACGGAGCCCCCACTGAGCTGACAGAGCAACTACATCATGTTAAAAACTTGTTTGATGGACTGAAGAGCTGCTCCTGGAACTGAGCTGCCCGTCTGTCATCAGACTGGGTGGTCTTTCATCCCGTGCTCGCTGGATCCAGGTGCGGTACTGATGGTGTTAAATGAAGGAGCTGCTAAACGTTTTAGTATGTTAAGTTTTTAGTATGAAATGGTCAACGTTTGAAGATACTGAAGTAAGTCACAGATCAAGTGTCAGTGATGGGACTTCATGTGAGACTGATGGACTTTTTAACTCTACAGTGCAAAAACAACCAGAGCATTAACCTCAACAGCCAAATAAACACAATCAAACATATGAAAAGATTCACCTGTTAATTACTTCAGTGCAATTCAAGTAAAACTTAGTGGACATCAACAGTTTCTGTAAACATTGTACAACTCATGACCTGTAGTATCCTGAGTCTTTGCATTAACTCCTTTTTTCTCCAGAGCAAATGTGTAAACAAGTGTCTAAACACAAACACAAACCCTGAAGACGTCACTGTTAGTTTTAAAAAAGGTGTTTAGACACGTCATTTTCACCTTTCCATTTGTTTGAAAACTCATCAAATATTTTGTACAAAAAACAGCCAACACCCTTCTTTACAAAAAAGGACATCTCACTGTGTAAATACATTTCAGTCCAATGAGTGGTGGCATAGGGATCAGAGGTCAGGCTGGGGGGTGGGGTCCCGGTCTCTCTGCACCAGAGATCCCAGTTCCTCCAGCTGCTGCTGCTGAGCACTTTCCAGATCCTCCAGCCTCCGTCGCAGCAGTGACACCTCCCTCTGATGTTGCTCCTCCTGCAGCAGGAGACGGGAAAAGGAAGGAAACGTTATGACAACTTTACTGGCACTTCTGCAACCGTTTTTGACGCATTGTTTCTCAAAAAAAGACTATTACTGCAAATTAATTTGCATTTCACACATGCACACATTCAACTTCCTGTGTGTTCAGTCAAACACTGAAAAACAAATTTTACCCGTTGGTCACTTGTTTGTTTTGCTGTCAAGAAGCGGATCTATTATGAGATATACTGTGTGACTGGGGGGACTTTTCACTGCGGTTTAATTTAACTGTGTATAAAAACATTTTTATAATTTTTGGAAGATGGATTAAAGTTGAGCCGTTGATATTTGTTTACTGTTTAGGATTGTAAACAGCAAACAAAATTTGTTTTAATGCTGCCCCAGTGGGTGATCTGACATTTTAGGGCATGCCCTTTAACAACCTACATATAAGCCGTCACATTAGGCTGTGGGTTTTGTGTGTTTATGAAAACTGAAAGTGGTGATTTCATTTCCTCAAATCAACTATTATTGCATTATGATTATTTCCTGCTGCTGTAGGTGTAGAGATTGGTTTCTGAGTCTCTTTCAACATTTTTTTTATACTGACCATTTTTGTACACAGTGTTACCATCCAGCTACAATAAACTTACTGGTATGTTGGATAATGGTCCCTCAGACCCGAGCAGGAGGAAGGGAGTGGGTGACGAGGTCAGGAAGGTGGGACCAGCAGTGAAGGTACCCTGGCCGCCCAATAGGAGACGGCGAAACTCGTTGTGCCTTCGCTGCAGCTCCTTTAACCGTCTGCTGAGTTGAGCTTGTTCCTCTGAGAAGGACAAACGTCTGAAGCATAAGAAAGGAAATAGTCACGGAACAGGCTGGTTTGTCATAGTTTGCTAATGTGACTTCATCCTGTGTGGAAGTGATCACTGGTGGTCAGCTGGTACAGGTTGACATGAGCTGAAACTTACTTCTTGGCCGCGGCAGCCTCCAGTTCTAGCTCCTCTGCCTTGGCCTCGAGTAGCTGGATTTTATCCAGCAGTCTCTTCTCTTTGTTCTCTGTCAGCGTTTTCCTCTACACAACCCAGACACATGTTATTTTCAGCTTCTTCAAGTCTAGTTCCTCTATAAGTCTATTTCAGAACTATCTGAAGACATGTGAACGGTCAAAATAAGTTAAGGGGCAAAAATTTCACTTTCTAACTGAAAACAGCCAGATTTAAGGTGCAGCTGTACCTTCTTCTGGGCGACTGCTGCCCTCTGCAGTTTCTCTTTGACCTGAGTGTATTTCTGCTGCAGCTCGACCTCTCGCTCCTGCAGCTTGTGTTTCTCCTCCAGCCACTCAACTTGATGCACCTCCACCATCCTGGAGGACAAACAACACAGAGACAGAAGACAATTTTAATCTATGCAAAATAAAAATGAACCCTCATGCATATTTCTAGCATATTAATTTGAGGACAGAGCAGCAGACAAACCTCTCTGCATCGTGTTGGCTCTTCTCAGCCTGGGTGCGGGCTGTCCTCAGCTCCTCTCTGACTCTGTCCAGCGTTTCTCTCAGGCGCTGGTTTGTCTCCATCAGGTCACTTTCAGAGTGTGACAGTGTCCCCAGCTGTACCTGCAGATCCTGGTTCTGCTGTTGGACCCAAGAAAGAAAATCGTGCTTATTTCAGCTATACAGTTTTCTGTTCTTTCAGGCACGCCAACTGTAGGACTAGTAAGACAAAGGTTCTGTTGACTTACCTGCTGTAGTTCAGCAATCTCTGCTCTCTGTCTCTCCAGCTCGTCAAGCTGGGAGTTCTGCTGCTGAAGTTTGGTTCTGAGTAAAGCATAAAATAAAACAAGACCACACAAGCTCCAGTTTATTATGCGTTAATTTCCCCTTTGTCTAGCTGAAATCACTGTGCTGGCACAGAGTGAAAATCTAAACCCTCACAAGGAGCAGGGCACATCAAACACTGACACCATTTATTTTGGTTAACTTGATTGTCCCAGTTTCAGTTCTCAAAAATCTTTGTGCACAAACGGAAACTAGGGCAAAGACGCTGAAACAGACACATCGTCACACTAACTGTCAAAGACAAAAATAACCTGAGTTATTTCATTCAATCTTATCTAAACCTCAGAGCTCTGATTACATCAACATGTAGCTGTGACTGTCTGTGCAGGCTTTTAAATCACTCAGTGTTTAACACCTCAGGGTGTGCAGCTCTCTGCGGGTGGACTCCTCTCCTTGCTGAGCACTGCGGAGACGCTCCTCCCACTCTTCCTTCTGGGCATGGTCTGTAGCATCCTGCAGCGCCCTCTGCTGTTCTAGCGCTGCAAGGTGGTTCTCTAATTCCAATCTAGCAACAGAAAAAAAAACAAATGTCAGGTGAAACAATAGTGGCAGAAACAGCAGAGAATGTTGAATTTGTATGCTTTTTTTTAATCCTCATGATCATGCTGGTAGGTGCAGTCATCAGCAACTCATAAAATGATTCTCACTTTTCCTCGTGCAATGCTGCTGTTTTGCGGAACTCCTCCTCACGCGCAGACTGCACCTTCCTGACCAGCTCCCTCTCCTTCTCCACTAGAACCTCTTTGTGTCGCTCCACTGCAGTTCTGAGCACCTCAACATCTGCCTGCAGACCTGAGACACACAACTCACCATGAGGGTCATTGAGAGCACTGTTGAACACAGTAAGAATGATAAGAAGGGAAAAATAAGAGTTTGAAAGAGTCTGTTTAAATAGGGATATGTATTAACAAGCTTATTTTTTTATTTCTCGACTGGTCTTTGGTGAAGAGAAACCAGATCTATTGGACAGAGTGAGCTGCAATGCAAAGGACTGAATACAAATAGACTGTAAGATAGTAAAACACAGATACAAGTCTGGACCTCAGACATCACTGCTTGAGAGTAAGTGTGTGTGCACGCGTGTGTGTGTGAGATCCATACCATCAATCTGCCCCTGCAATGTGTCTCTCTCCCTCTCTACCTCCCCTTTAGAGCGGGTGCACTCCAGTTTGATGCTGGCCACCTCCAGTTTGTGTGAATGTTTCAGGCTTTCAATCTGAGAACCAGAGAAAGAAACTAAACACATATACAGTCTGGACAGTGTCTGGAGAGTTATGTCCGGATGTTTTGTGGAGTTATGTGTTCACACATGCAGCACACAGCAGGGGATAATCTAGGCCAGATGCATTCTCACTCGGGGGAAAAGTACATTTGGTTTTGGTGAAGGGTGGAAATCAGTTATTTAAATTAAATCAGCTCTTCACTTTGACAAAAATGATACACAGCAACAAGAAAAGGTATGTAAAACCTTTGCAGTGATGTGGGTTTTTAGTTAATTGTAACTTAAATATGGTCAGATCTTTGTATAAAAAATATTTATTCATAAATTCAGATAATCTCAAACGGTTCACTTACTTTATTTTACAGGTTTCCCTCACACTAAACCTGGTATAAATCCAGTCAGTGCTCAGCTATGACTGGTGTAATGATATCAGCGAGCGGCGTACCTGACAGGTGAGGGAGTTAACTTCTCTCTCAGCTTTGTGCAGTCGTCCAGTCAGCTGGCTGTTCTGCTCATGGCTCACGTGCAGCTCGCTCTCCATCCGCTCCAGCTGCAAACGCAACGACTGACGCTCCGCCTGTTGAAACAACACCATTCAGATCTGGCAATCACCAAAGAAAAGAACTATTTCTCTGACATATTTATAGCAAAGACATAATGAAAAATTTTATCTGATCATCTTCTGGGCAGGTGTGAGAAACCTGAAGGATACAACATAAAAAAATTTCAATTTAATTTAATCTCAAGTATAATGACATCACAACAGGGCGGCTCTTGACTCACCTCCAGTGACTTCACTGTGGCCTGAGACTCTGTCAGCTGTCTGATCTGGATGCGCTGGACGTTCTCAGCCTGCTGACCCGAGTTTTCTTTCTGGGCTCGAAGTTCGGCCACCTCTGCCTCCAACCCCTTCAGCCGCAGGTGGAGCTGGGCTTTCTCCCTCAGCAGGGCCTCCACTCGTTTCCCATCACGCAGTAAGTCTGAACCCTGGTACTGAGCCACCAGCTCATCCCTGTCCTTCTCAAGACGAGAGATCTACGCAACAAGATCCTAAATATTTTAGATCTTGTTTCCTAAATGACTATTTATACACCAACACTCACCACTACCCGATGTCATGATTTAAATAAAAAAACAAACAAACAAACAAACCACTACCTCTGCTTCATAGCGAATCCTCCTCTCCTCCACGATTCGAACATGTTCTTCTCTCTGGTGGTCAAACTGGGACTTGAGGAAGGTGTACTCATATCGCAGCTTGTTGTACTCAGATCTGTACTTCTCAGTCTCCTGTGAAGAACAACAAGTGCACACATTTGACACTAATCAGTGAGAGGATGGAAGAAGCAATCAATGCTAATCTCTAGACAGATTCTATGGACATTATATACAGAAAATTGACTGGCAACAATAAAAACGTGCTAAAAAAACTAAACAAAGGCAGACCTCCTCCAGTTTACTGAACCTCTCTCTGACTGGGGCTTCCATCTCCTGCTGCACCTGAGCTCTGAGCAACTCCAGCCGCTGAGGGGTCATCACCTGATTAAAATACACATTTACATCCAGAAACTTGTTTCACATACGCTTTTTCAGAGATCTGCGCAAATTATAGCCACATCAGAAATATGTGTCTCCTCGAGCTCTTGTACCTGCAGCCGAAGCTCCTCCAGCTCCCTGGTTTTGTCCAGTAGCTCTCCTCGCAGCTCTGCCAGCAGCAGCTGCAGTTTCTCCTGCTGAGCCTGTTTGTCGCTCAACAGACGCTTCAGTTCGCCCTGCGCCCGCGTGAACTCATCCTGCAGGCTGCAAAAGAGGATAAATGGGAAAAATGTCTATATACTGTAAAAATTAAAAATAGTTTCTTCCTACACAAACCTAAACCAAAAGGGACATATAAAGAACTGATGTGTATATACCTGGCATGCTCAGCCTTTAACGTCTGGTAGTTGGTTCTGTGGTTTTCACACTTCATCCTCTCATCAATAAGCATCTTCTGCAGCTCCATCTCTGCTCCCCCCAATCCAGCAGACAACCCCAGCAAGGCTGCAGACTTCCCCATCCCGGGCTCCAGGTTTGGGAGGGCAGGTACAGACCGTCCAAAGTCAGAGGAGGTCATGTCACCTCTACAAGAAAGAGGCAGAAACAGGTAAATAAAAGTAGACAAAGAAAGGCTGTATAAACCAAGCTAAGCACTTGTTGTGTATCTATCAAGAAAGGAATAGACTGAGTGAGCAGCTGTCTGCAGTGTAAGTATGGTGCTGTAGAGGGCAGAAATTAGACCTGGCTTTGTTGTCAGTTAGTTACCATGGTGGCTGTGAGACGAGTCCCCTAGCTACTTGTTAAAATCACAACTTCTTAGCAGTCAGGACAAGTCTCTTGAATCAGTCTCAAGTGATTAGTCAGCCCCTCCCCTGTCTGCTGGCTCTGTTGTGGATACAGTCTGTGATTTGCAAATATTAAACCACTTCAGTCAGAAGTCAATCAGAGTCATCAGACCAGTGTCAACAGGTCAAAAGAAATGATCACCAACAATGAATTTCCAAATGCAATCAGCAGAATTTATAGTTGTACGTGGCCACTCAAAATCTAGCTTGTTGTCAAAAAAATAAATCTTAACTATTTAACGTAACGTAAAGCTAATGTGCAAGTCGGAAGCCTTTAAATTTAAAAACACAAAGTTTAGCTTGTAGGGAACTGTAATTCAATGTTTTTACTGTATTATACATTATCCCATGATTAGTTATGGGCTGATTTCTATTTTCAATTAATCGTCTAAACTGTGAAAACAGGCAAAAGCTTTGAGTTGTTTTTAAATGTCGCGCTCTTTGTCCCGCGACTTAACGTTAGCATGCTAACTAGCTACTTTAGTGAGTCCGTTATCGGACAACATCTCCTTGTAGTATTTCCCCTTTAAAGTCCGATCAACAGACTCTAAACAAACTCCTAACTGCAAGAATCAAGCAGCTTCTCAGAATAACTTCTCAGAATAAGAGTGTGGTAAACAATCACAAATGGAAAAAACTGCGGCTAAGCTCAGCTGCTGCCAAAAGCTAATGTTTGCAGCAACTTTGCAGGCAGTTAACGCAGGATTATGTAGAAGCTAAAAACAACCCTACTGCGACAAAGTACGTACCCAGACAGTAAAGTTAAACTACATCATGGTTTACTTTACAAAGCTGAGCAGCTGACGAGCGAAAGCCACTTACCTTCAGATGAACCTGGATTTCTTTCCTATCTACTTTGCTAGTCAGTGCTAGCTAGCTAACGCACTACAAACTGTGGGATCATGGGAATATTTTCCCAGAGTGCATTTCTTGCAATGACCAAAAAAAAAACTTGAGATAATTCATTTCAGTAATAGTTTGGTTTACATGATACATTTTGACCTACCTCACTACTGCAGTTTGTAAATAATATATCACATTTAAAGTACTGACTTATTCTTGAAGTTCTAAATGTTCAATTTACAAAAAAAAAGTCTGTAGGTTGATCAAATACACAATGTGAAACATCAATGTGCTCAATGTTTAAACCCTCAGAGTGTGTTGATCATCACACTAAGATTATTCCAGCCAAGATATTAACACAGTGCTCTTCTGACAAAAAGTTGTAGTCATTTTCGGTTTGCCAGAGAAGAAAAAAGTGCAGCACTCTTCTCAGTGTTTTCAGATCTGGCAACGTGTACGTATGCTCCAGTGAAAAAGGCCTGTAATACATGTGATGAATAGCTGTAGTATTTTTGTAATACACTTGATTATTAGCATTAAATTAATATCAGAAACTGAAGTAACGCTGTGCTCTTTTGGTTAAAGATGTATTAGTGGAATATGAACAGAATTATTTCAGCTTCTTTAACGTGCATACAAGTGTGTTGATAATGATAAATACATTATAAGATAAATGATGCAATGGCAATAAAAAAGCAAGATGTAATAAAATCATAAACCAATAAGTGTGATACAAAGATGTAACGGATATATAGCAGATAATGAATGCAGAAACGTGTGGCACAAAAACAAAAGCATTCAAAACAACTGCTGAACAGTTAATACTGTGGTTATATATCAGTAACACATATGTAGATTGATATTTCGTAACATCACTGTGTCAACAGGACTGTCAAAGTGAGAGCACAACAGGACTGAAAGATGTTCTTTCTGATGCACACTGCCCTGAACGCACCTTACCACCTGTGTTTCATTCACAATCATGACGTCAGTGGGCGGTAAGTGAAGGCACCTTCAACTTCTCAAGACTTTAAAATCTCAGATCAGTCATAGTAGCTGTAGTTTGGTCTACATCATGTTACATATTATTAACAAAGCATATGTTAACTAAAATAGCCAAATGATAAAGCTTCCTGTGTAAATGAATGTATGTATTTACAGGATAATTAAATACATAAAAAAAATAAATTAACAAAACTTTCTAGGAAATATACATCTGAGTGGCGTTCACTGCCATCTGCCTGAGTGCAGTGTTTGGCAGAGGATCAAAGTTTTTCAACTGGAGCTGCAAGAAAAAAAGAGAATGAAAAAGAGACAGATCAATAAAAATCTAAGTAAAACTAACTGAAAGTAAAAATTATTAAAAAGAAAAAAAAAAACCCACAAAATCCTGGGTCATCCAGGTCATGGTTATCCCAAAAAGGTTGTTCAGTGGCGACTGGACTTTTTTAGTTCCTTGAAAACATTTCACCCTCCATGCCAGAGGGCTTTCTCAAGTCTGACTGACTGGTTGGAGTAGCAGGTTTATAAACCCTGTGGAGTCCTTAAGTCTGTGGACTCCAACCAGTCAGTCAGAATTGAGAAAGCCCTCTGGAAAGGATAAAACAAGTCCAGCTGCCACTGAAAAACCTTCTTTGAGAAAAAAAACACAAGTCTGTCTGGTCACCTGTCAGCAGCATCCTGATCAGCCTCTGCACTGTTGTCCGCTTTGGATGCAGATGCTCGCAATTTACTGGGATCTGAAAATCAGAAACATGAACGTTAATCAAGTCCGTTCACAAAAACTGTGAAGTGAAATATGAGCAGACGGTAAAACAGCTCAATGCCCCTCCACCTTGAATCCAGCGGATCTGCGTTGCCGGGCCATAGCCCTGCTCGTTCTTGGCTGCGATGCGGAAGACAACAGCTGGCCGGTTGGAGGCAGAGCAGTCAATGTGGGCGTTGTCCAGGTGGGTGGAACTGACTGAGCAGGACGTCTTGGTGCCGCGGTAGATCCTGATGAAAGCCATCTGACCTGGACGCTCTGAGCTGGTGGAGCGACTTTTCTTCACTGCCATGTACATGGAATATTCCAGGATCCGGCCGGACGGTGAGGATGGAGCCTCCCATGTAATGTGGACTGAATCATTGGCCTATAAAAATAAAGCATAACAGTTTTTTTTTTTGTCTTAAAAATTATGAAACTCATTCAAACTTCATTTCCACATGTTCCTTTGATGATTTCTTTGCTTTCTGCATCTGATTTTCCTTAATATGTCACCTTAGTGATTTTGACAGCAGAGGGCGCTCCAGGGAAACCGGGCTGGCAGGTCTTGAACTCACTGACTGGGCTGAAGTCACCCTGGCCAAAACAGTTGATGCCTGCAACTCTGAACCTGTAGGTCTGACCGGGAGCTAGTTCCTTCTTCTCCCTGCCCTGATAGTCCTGAGGTCCTGGGAGCTTCCTCTGGAGAAAGGTATGATGGGAGATTTTTTAAAGATTTTATTAAGGCACTATAATGATAATCAATGTAGCCTTAAAAATGCACATTCTGTGTGTGGTTTTTACCTCTTTAGTGTTTGGGGGCCGGCTGCTGATGACTGTTGTCACCTGGTCATTCTCAGCAGGGAGAAAGTAGTGACTGACCTCTGAGAAGAGTGTTTTGAACACACCAACATCAAACCACGCAGCTTCCTCTGAAACCTTCTTCACCTGGAGGTGACAGTTTATAGTCCGAGTTAAAAAAAAAGCTAAGCAATACAGCCAACAATCAGAATTTAAAAGTAGATCTCACCTGATCTGTATGTGCGTAGAAATCAGTTTTCTTGTTAGCTGGAAGAGGTTTTTCTTTCAAAAGACGTTAGAAGTAGTTGTGTATTTTATTCCATACAACACATGTCTATATCAAACAACACCAAAATAAATAAGATAAACAATAATGCACAAAAGTGTATGATTATCATCATTACCTGAGTGATGCTGAGCTGAGTTGATGACCTGTGTCTTCTGTCCAGCAGCTACAACCAACACAAACACAGAGAATGTAAAATGTCAAAACAAAGCTGAGATACTCGAGTAACCGTAAGTGATGTTGACATCTTGTTAGATGAAGGCAGTTCAGAGAAAACTGATGCTTGTGTGTAAGAGCTTGTTTCATGTTGAAACAGAGCAAGAACCGTATTTCTTCAGACACTTACAAATTTGAAACAATAAAACTTACTGCAGTCCTTAAAATGATTATCTTCCAATTCTCTCCCAGAATTCATTGCTCCCTCTGCGGAGCCACTGGTTGAATTCACTGAAGTCTCCTGCTGTGCTGGAGCATCCTGAAATCCAGAGAGAGATTAAAACACAAGCCCTTAATGTTCTAGATGTACATTTACATTTAATCATTTGACAGACACTTTAATAAAAACTTTAAAAAAGCATGTTCCTCACATTAAAGACTTTAACATGAGGAACAAAGCAGGGAAAAGATTTCAAAAGCCAAGTGCCATAAGATATTTTAGTTTAGTTTTATTAGTTTTATGAGTGACCAAAAATGACTGCTGCTGCATTTCGATCATATGGAGGGGTCTGACGGCACATGCTGGTAGTACTGTTGACAGTAGTTGAGACAAAAGATGGCAATTGGCTGCAAGAGGAGTCTACAGCAGTCTACAGTGTTATGGCTAAGTAAGATTAGGACAGAACTGGGCCACGAAACTAGCAGTCTGTAGGGAAATTGCTCGTGACATGTGCAGTGTGAATGCCCTAATAAAGAAATAACCTCAGAGTTTGTGCAGTCACTGGCCTGTTCAGTAAACTCAAAGCTAAAACAGCATGTGGTACAATTTAGCATAAGTGTCACATCTACCTGAGCTGATGGTTTCTCTTCCCTTTTAGTGGTTCCTTCATTTTGATGTTCAAAAGACTGGACACCTGAGAAAAGAGGGTGAAGCAAATTGTACTTTAAAGAGTTTTTTGAAGGTTTTCACACCCTGATGAATATGATGCGTTTAGTTTTGACATTTTCTTTTGATCCCATGTTTCTTCTCTGTGCCCTTTGCTCGACCCTCATCACAAAGGTTTTTTTTATTGCTTGCTTTAACACCTGCAGGGTCTGTATCCTTCCCCTCTTGTCCATCTGTTACAGCTGGATTGACTGCTTTGGCTGGTGGATCACTGGCTGCACTGGGAGGGCACACAGGCTGAATCTGAAGGATGTAGCAATCTGCTGCCACCAGAGGGCGCCATGCCACATGAAGAAGGCTGACTGTGGATTTGATGAGTAACACAGCCTCTGGGGTAGCTGGTCGATCTGGGCACAGAGTACAGTATTATGTTGGGTACATAAACATTTTGTTCTATCACACATGTGAGAATAAGTTCTCACCTGTCTCTAAATACCAGAGGTCCTTGCAGCAGACCTGGTAGTTACAGCTCTTGCGGTAACCATCTCGCCCACTCCAAATATAAAGTCTGGACCCAACACTGGTGGCGCAGTGGCCAGCTCTAGCTCTTGGTCTACAGGCATATGGATCATCACTCTGGGGCCCCTGGCTTTGCAGCTGGGACTCGATATCATCCTTCTCCTCTGGGCCCACATTCTCCCAGCTCATAGTGTCTGTAACCACACAACAGCAATAAACTCACCCCAGTGGGTCAAACCAAGCTCAAGATACAACACCCCCAAAATGACATTTCAGTTCAGATCACTTCAGTTTTGACAAAATGTGTAACACTATGTTTAGCATAATGTTAAAAACTTAAGATTTTTTTTGTATGAAGTTTTGTCAAAAGTGGAGAAATAAAGCAGCTTTTTTTCATGATACAGTGTTGACTTTTGTATTTCCATCACAATTAATGTATAATATAAATATAAAATCAGTCAAACAATAATCTAAGGTTCCAACATCAGCATCGTCACACTGAACAATTTCCTAAACCTCTAACAACCAAGTAATTACTTAAAACGTGTGTGAGTGTGTTGTTCAGTGAAAAGTAGTGACCTAAGTTGAGCACACTTATGGAGTTAGTGCAGATCCATTCAGTTCCTAAAGCAATATGTTTGTCTGACTCTGGAACAGGAATCCAGCCTCCAAAAATGTACATCCTGCAGAAAGACAGACACATTGTAGTTAGTAAAAAGGTGTCACATACAGACTATACATCCACTCCCACATAAATATGAGACAGATAAAGAATTTCTTACCTGTTTCCTATGACGTTGGCTGAGTGAAGACTTCTGGGAAATGGTGTGGTACCCCTGGTCTCAGGCACTGACCAAACCATGGTGTCTGATGGATAGAGAAGGACAGAAATAAAGATATTTAAATAATCCAAATAGTTGCTTCTGTCTGTTGCTGTTCAGAAGCAAGGATGTGCAGAAAGGTCCACAACAGCAACGTCACAATAACTGATACTTCAGTACCAAGACGATACCAAAATTCTGAAACGTGACTACTTGTTTCCTATGGTACCAACGGTACAAAAAGCCTCTCAGTGGTTGTCATAGGTCATGGAGACTGATTTTTCCAGCACTGACAAGGTCAGCATAATAACTCGAATGCAAAGAGAGGAAGGAAGATCATGTTCAAAGCAACATGTGGAACGTTGCAGGTGCAGTAACAAGGCCACTGGATCACCAGAACATGTAGATAATGATACACACACTACATCAGAGACAAGTTATGGTTCCTCTAAGCTGCCAAAAGCTGGAAAACAGTATGTCAGGGCTTTTGAAACAAAAGGCAGAAGCACCTCAAACTTAGCTAGGCATCTCAAAATCAGACTTCCAGACTTGCAAATAATTCAAGGTGAGACCTTCAGATGTTAATTTTATAATGTTAGTTTTTTTAGGCTAACAAAGTGGCAGCTAATAGTATGAACTGTGTGCTGCTCTTAACGTTACTACATGACCGACACTACTGTTCACCTCTGTGTGTGTTTGCACAGAATGTGTACAGCAATTCTGTGGTTTTATTTGAGCTTTACATAATAACTGAGAACTCTTATAAGTTATTTTTTGTAGTATTATTATTTATTACATTATTTCAGGCAGCTGGTCACTGCAGTAGAAATACTGTTCCACCACAAAATAGTTTTTATTTTTTGATACAATATTGCTTAGTTTTACAGTTATACTATATTTGTTGCATGAAGGATTGTTCAGGATTGATTGGGATTAAATAATTAATGTTGAAATATATTCATTTAATTAGTTTATTTTTTGCTGTTGTTTATTCTACACTGAAGAATTGATATAACTTTCTTAAACTTCCAGATAGTCGATATAATAGATCTAAAAAGATTGTTTTACCGAGGTCAAGCTGCCACAGGTCATTTAACCGGCATCCTTGCATCCCACCAAAGATGTAGAGCTTCGGAGAGCCGAGGCCAGTGTAGGAAACAGAAGTATGAGATTCTCGTGCTCTGGGACCACCACCCTTCGTCTCTGGGATGCTCCAGCCTCTTGCCCCCGATACAGACTGCAGCTCCAACTCGTAGAAATCACTCAAGTACCTAAGATGGTAAAAAGTCAAACTGTAAAATGCTAATTTGGATTAGCTTTTTCTGGTTGTTGTGAAATTGTTTGTCGTAATTTTGCTTATTTATAGTGGTCACGTCTTTTATTTGTCATTTCACACACACACACACACACACACACACACACACACACACACACAGAAAAACAGCAGTTCATGCGGTTTGTCTGCATCTCTGGAAACCTCAGCGCAATCTATCTTTTAACCTAGTGTTATGTTTCTTGTGTATATGGCCACACTACCTTGGTACGTTGCCATTGGGGTCTTCACTATCATTAGCCAGCCCTCCAAACAGGTAACACTTATTGCCTACAAGAGCGAAGCTGTGTCCAATCCGAGCGCACGGAGGCGAGCCATTCTTTGGTGCTCTGGGTTTCAACTTTTTCCACAGCCAGCGGCTAGCCTGTGGCACACAGGTCCAAAGATGAGAGATTAAAATGTTCGATATGAGAGCACCAGGGGTTGAATGACCGCAGAATAGATATAGCAACCTTACCTGAAGTTCATAGAGGCTGTTGGTGTATTTGCCAAACTCCACCATGCCGCCAAATACCAGTATTCGTGTACCTTCACAGACGAAGCCATGGGCAGCACAGCCGGGGGGGATGTCACCTCTCACCGCAGGCAGAAACCACTGCTTAGAAACTAAGAAAAAGAGCAGCCATTAGATATCACAGTAAAAGCTTTATCAGCTTTACATACTCAATTTGTAAACTGCTTCGACAAACACAGTTTTTGGATTTTTGAGGTAATATTTAACTAGCTAGGCAAATATTTCCTCAAACATTACCTTATGCTTCACTTCGACACAGGACAACTTTATCTCACCTGTGTTTTATCTTGATTTTTCGCTATAGTTAAACTCTTTTAAGCTCACACAATTACCAACTAGCTAAATGTCGCTCTCATTGCCAGTCTGCTTTAATTCTCATCATTCTGTTTAACCAACAACTTCACTTCAATTAACGCTAAGTTACGTAAAAAGCAGCTAGTTACTGAAGCTAGCTAGACAGCTAAAATTGGTGTTTAATAAGTTTCAACACCGTAACACTAAAGTAGTGGTAACACTGTTGGGGACTTTTAAAAACACATTTTCATGACAAAGGGCCTGTTAGCATGGTGAGGACATTTTCACTCCTGTGCATGCTAAAAACATTAGCCGCTGACCTGCTACTTAGCGTCCAGCTAACTGTAGCCTACCAGTGTTATAAACATGGAGGTCCTCCGCTATCCCTTCATTACCACCACCGAACACAATTATCAGCTCCCGTATTGCTGCAGCTCGGTGTCCGTGTCTGGACCGTGGTATCACGCCTGTAACGGAATGCACTTTTCTCCATTGCAGCTCCTCGGTGCCAGTAATCATTTTCCCGTTAGGGAGCCTAAAGTTTGGCGCTGTTGACGTTTCAAAGATGGGGGCGGGGCCAAAGGGGTAACAGGAAATTCAACCAGAGAGGTGTAAACATTTAAAGACGTCTCACTCTGCCTCGTTTATTGGCTACCAACTGTAAGCGCTTGGATGGCAAATACTGACTAGTTTGCCAAAGATAAGAAATAAATGGATTCTTGTTATTTGTAGATATATGTTTTCTGGATATTTCCTTTGTCAATATATAGGACATACAGGACAGTTGAATAGAAACTACACCCATTTTACACAGTTACAATGGAATAGAATAGAATGCCTTTTATTGTCACTATACACAAGTACAATGAGATTAAAAGCAGCTCCTCCAGTGCAGACATGTATATAGAACACAAAACAATAAACAAATGGTGCAAAAGTTGCAAAAAGTCCTGTGGCGCTATATACATATGGAAGAATAAATAACTAAATAAGGTTTTTTATATACAGTGTAATATGTAACGTGTCACTATAGGGGAGCTTTCTCACATCCGAAAAACACTCCTGATGTCATCAGGGTTATCTCTGCTCTGCCAAACTGAACAGGAGGACATTCACCAAGGAAAGTCTTCTGTTTAGCTGCCCTGTGTTAAACGAGGAATTTCTGTAGCTTGACCAATTCAGAGGGCTGGAAGTCAGAATTTATCAGCCACAGTAGAATAGACTTTGACAGTTCCACTTTTCAGTCTCTTTGTCACATTGTGGTAATGACTACCTGCACTGAACATCAGCTGAGTTCAGGTGCATCATCAGCTGTGTTGTCCTCCCACATGTGTTTAGATGGATTTTTTTATGCAGAACAGAACATAGCCTACATTAACTGAGTTGTTTGGTTAATTTTCTCAAACATAGACAGTCTTTGAGAGTATCATGGCCTTTTTTAAGCTTCCTGGTTCTGAGCCCCTCCACTGAACTCACCCACATGAGGCGGATTATTTTTTTTAATATTCCATCCAGCTGTATGTGTTTTAAATTTTCTGAGAACAAAGGTTACATCCAGCTTGAAGAACATGTAGCCTTCAAAACCAGAAAAGGAAAACTAGAACAAGACAAAGTAAAACAAAAATGGAAAGACAACAAAAAAAATTTAAAAAAGCGTAATTAGTATTTAAATTAAGCATTTTGATAATTGAAATTAGTTTTATGTTCAAATGTTCTTGAAACATACATTTTCTCGAAATGAAGTTGGGCAATCATTTTAGGTTACTGAAAATCTTCTTGACATTATGAGTGTGTGTGTGTGTGTGTGTGTGTGTGTGTGTGTGTGTGTAGGAACAGGAACCACTCCTGGTGAGCAGGAAGAGGGT
>JAUBNQ010000015.1:3845970-3861084 GCA_032353495.1 Ctenopoma kingsleyae | reverse complement strand
TCAAAAAAAAGGTTAGGGTATGTTTGACACAAACTAGTTTGTACAAATTATCACCCAAACCAATGCTATTCTGAATAGATATAAAATAAAAGAACATGTTGTATAGCCCATAGTCATAGAGAGGGGATCAGAGAGGTTTCCTTTTGAATCGGAATAATGGCACAAATGTGTGGACAATAGTTGTGGGAAGTTTAAATGCTTTATCACCGTCAATCACATAGCCAGTTGTGTAAAGTGGATATGACTGTTTGTCAATTTCAGAAGTCAGAAAGTCAGAAGTGTTAAAAAATTGTTGGTGTAAGTGTCCAAAATCCAGTTTCAAAATGATGTGGGCAAATTGAAGCATACTGATTCCCTAATCCTGGGTTTACCAATCTCTACCACATACCTACAGCAAGCTAAACATCTGAAACTAGTCCACACCCTAATCTTAACTCACCATAACCATAGCCCATAAACACTGGATTTTGTTGCTACAATCTTATTTGGTCTGGAATAACCAATACCTTACAGTGGCTAATGCTAGTTTTATTGTAACTGATCATTCTGAGTATACTAACTTTTTGACTCTTTCTACTTGTTCACCTAAGTAGATGAAGCTAAGAAAACTTATAAACACACATATTTATGGACAATTACATAAATTCTCAGAGTCCCATGTAAAAACGGCTAATTTAGAAAAACCACTAGCTGACACTGGCGGTGATGAATACAAAATCTCTGCCAATAAACCAGCCTATAACATCAGTATTTACAGCAAAGTCCTCACTCTTAAGTACAGGGTCCGTGTAGTGATTTCACACTGCAGTTGTTTTCACACAGTGTGTGTGATGTTATGTTTGTGTGTGATTCACCGTGTGCCAGGGTTTCAAAATAACCTACAGATGTTTCCGTTCTGGTCTGGACAAGAAGAAGGGGCAACTTCCTGTTGGTGAGGGGGAATGGTTGAGGGCTGATTGGTCAGGAGCCCCTCCCTCCCATTGCAACTCTGACACAAACATACACACACAAAGATGCACACAAATAAACTGTTACACATTTAATGTTTATGGTAATGCCCATGGTTTTTGTCGCCAGAACGTGTCCCCACAATGTTGGTGTGCTGTCAAGTCCCCAGAAAGTCATCTAAACAAGAATACTCTCCAGAATTCACTTGTTAGGTTTGAACAGCTCAGACAAAATATTAATTTTTCTTATCTTATAAAAAAAATGGGATTTTATGAAAGCACTGACTAACATTAAGACGCCATTCGATTCCACCATAACTGCTTGTTGGATGGTTAGGACTGAATAACCTCCCTTCCACCTCATACCTTTTCAAAATCAGATTTAGAGAATGCAAGGGAATTTGTGTCACTACGCCACGTGAATAACCATGTACAACAGTATGAACAAGTTCAAGCACACCTTGTCTGATAATGTGCACTATTAGCTCAATTTACTATAAATAAAAATAATACTTCTCCTTTAAACCCTACGTGTAGAATTTGAATATTACTCTATTGGTGTAAAAATGACTGCACAGAGTTATTATACACAAATTATTCACACAGGGACTTTGACAGTAATTACAAAAAAAACACACAAAAGTTTTTGACTTTTAACAAATGAAGTTCGGTGCAAAATGTGCATTTGCCTTTTGTTTCATGCATTTTGCTTTGTGTATTATCTGGTGGAGGAAGGAAGGAAAGCCCTTTAATGAGTTCACTTAATTGGACAGATTACCCTATAAAACAAATGTAATGACTTATACACACAATCTTGTTGTTTGAATAGATGTTTTTAAGAAATTACCGACTTTGTTGTTGTAAAGAATGAATAAAATGTGATGTCTTGCAAGTTCCTCCTTCACTCTATGTGAAAAAGATAAAAGTTTTGGGTGCTTGACCCAACAATCTTATAAAAGATTGGATAACCAAAATATCACAAAGGGAACTTGAGTCACTAGTCCAGTTTCATGACCAATATACGGAAATTACAGATTTTTATATTTTTTATAATTGTCCGGGGTTAAATGTTTCCTGGGTCATTTCAGGCTTTAACCATCACTGTCTCCCTGCAGTTCCCCACACTGTTGAATGGACCCATCCCAGTGCCTCTGCCCAACGTGGATGCTCCAACTCCCTTGCTTTTATCCTCCAGCTCCCACAAGTCCTGATGTCGGCCTGAGTCCTACTACAGACACCTGAACCAAACCAGACTGAACTGATCCAATTCAGCACAGCTCAAAAGCCAATCAGACAATGAACCACATTGGAGTCAGTCTTCCCCTGAATCTTATTATACTTTGATCCGAAACCAGTTCATTAGGAATCCACTCGACAGTTTTGCTCCCTGAGAAGAGTATTTGCATTTTCCTTTTGTGTTCACTACAGTTTAACTGCTCTTGTTCTCTACATTTGAGTTTGGCGTTTTTCCTCTTTTTGGGATGTAAATTCAAAGAAGTTCAACCAAAGAAATTGACAGGAGGTCAAACCTCATCTCAATCTTATTGGTTTAAATGTGACAAAGTCTGGCTGAAGCTGAATACGTTATTGCTCTTCCTCTCCCTTCCCCGACTAATCTCAATATCCACATCTGACTCAAGAAACATTTGGCAAAAATATTTTCTTGCCATCTCAAGAATTGTCAGATAGCAAGACCTCACTGAGGCAGAAGGCTTTACAAGTGGTATCAACAGCAGATAACTTTACCTGATCAACTTTAGTATACTTATTTAAGTAAGTGTTCATCATGCTATTATACAATTAATTTGAATTTTACGCCACTAGAAACCTCAGTTTTTTAACATAAAAATAAAAAACAAATTTGTTCAGATCTGGGATTTTATAGTCAGACATGTGGCCACATGAGCTGAAACTTTCCCCGACTCCTAGCAGAACACCTGCTAGCTAGAGTGCTAAAATGCTCTGGAAGTCCCCTTTTTGTATTTTGTACTGCTTTGACAAGTATACTTGACGCTGTGAACCTTTTCCCTTGTAGAGTTTTGTGCTTTATAAAAAAAAAAGCACTATACTTTTAAGCTTCATACCAGCTGTGCCTTCAATATTGTAAAACTTCTGTAAATGTATTAAGCTTTCCAGGTGCATCCTGGTTATTTTTTATACAGAAATCAATGGAACTTTATTCTCAGTGATTTGCTTGTGTTTAAATTTTTCAATTTTGAGCTGTTTGTTTTTTTTGAGAGAGGATTGTTACTGTGTTTTGAAATAAAATTAATTACTTTTCAGAATAAGTAGTCGATTTAGTTGGCAATACACCTTTTCACTACACAAAGAATGACTGCTGCACAGAATGTTTATGAAACAGATTAAATTTACTTTTCAATGGTTATGAGAAATAAATAGTTCCAGTAAAAAGAGTCACACACCAACTGTTCACCGGCAGCTCAGTGTTTCAGAGGTCGAGTACAACACAGCAGGCCTTCCATGCATCAGGCACACACACACACAGACACAGACAGACGGACACACACACACACACTCACTCATTCACATACATGTTCAGACAGATTCACATAAATTCAGGTCATTCGTTCATTTGAAAAAGTACAGTTTTACATTGATAAATATTTAGCCGTTGTAGAAATCTCCTCTCATGCATGTTACTGCTGTTCATGGATAAAAACTTTGATTAGCAGAAACACAGTTTGCAGGTCACAGTATAACAATCCTGTCTCCTTATCTTTGATTCATAAAACAAATCTGCAGACAATGAATTTAATCAATGCTGAAAAAGAAAAAGATTCTGATGAGAAAACAGTTTACAAGATTATTACACCATTAGTTGCAAACTGTGTTAAAGTTAATGTTACATTAATACTCTCAGTTATTACTGAGTTTATCAAGCATTAGTAGTGCTCACAGCACTTTACTAGCATTTTCCACCTAATCAGTTTATTGAAACGTATAACTCTAGTGTTGCTCAGACAAATCCTTCAAATCAGACAATACGTTTGAAATATTCTGTAGATGTTGAGCAAAAGAGTTTCAGTAACAGGCAAATCCCACCCACACTCTTTACACTCCACATGTCCAACCTGTGCAATACATTCCTGGTGTTATTCAGTGCTGAAAGATACAGAACTACTTTTTTCAGTTCTACTTTTGAGTGTAGAAATAGCTGTATTTTTATTATGAAGCATGAGAGATATGAGAATCAAAGTGAATTCTGGGATTCGGAGAGCTGCTGCATAAACATGTTTAACAAGATTCTTCTGAAAGGAATGGCCACTTTTGGAAATGCGCATATTAATTTAGTTATCAATAGTCAGATGAGAAACTGATATTGCACACAAGTGACAAGAGTGGTAACAATGTTCACTGCATTAAAATAAATAAACATGTTTCCCAAATTGTCAAACAATTCTTTTAAAGTGCCAAAAAGCTTGGTCTGACCTGGCTAACGTGTGACTATACTCACATCGATCCAAAACATGAAAGAACATACACACTAAATTAGGCCAGGAATGCAAGGCACACCAGCAGACATCTGTAACAGTGTTTTAGGGATTTTGGAGGGATCTTCTATTTGTTTTTGTAAACATGCAGTCAAAAGTGAGACTTCTCAACTGGCTTCATCTGTAGCATCACTGTCAGTTGCAGACAACACAGCGGCCAGTTAAATCTAAAATTTCAATTTGAAATCTTTTTTTTTTTCTTGAGTACAAATGCTGGAGAGAGCAGTGGTCCGACGGCAAGTGGAAAACAACCATGATGCTTTTTAACACCCCAACTCAACCTCTGCTATCCTACCCCGCCAACACGCCCCCTCCCCCTTTTTGAAAAGCATGCCACAATGACACTGTCATTTCACAAGGAGAGGTCAAAGTTCACAGACACAGAGAACACATCTTAATACTGTTGGGTAAACTCGGCCGTGTAGCGCCTCGGGTCCCTGATTGCAGAAAAAAAAAAGTCCACTCTGAAGTGCCAGTTAAACACAAAGAGTTACTGCAGTGAGATCTCCAAATAGACACAAAGCGAGAAAGTGTAGCTAGCACTATTTTAAAAACAGCACTGAAGTCCTGGCAGTTGTGTGAGGGGTTTAAGGGAAGGCTTGCTGGCTTCCTGTGGGACATCACATGACTTCCTGTTTAGCTCCTCTTTCATCTGTGCTTTCCGCTGATCTTTCCAACTGTTTGCCCCTCTTCCTCATATTTGGTCCTATAGCTGGGCCAGAATGGTCAAGAAGATCAAAATAACCCAAAGTTGGTGTCGTGTGCTCCCAGTTTGATTGGACATGTGCTTCTTTACGCCTCAGCTTAAAACTGTTTTCACAATCCGCTCTGAGCTCTGCTTTCTGGCCTTCAGTGTAACCCCACAAGGGCAGCAGGGCCTTGTGATGAAGAGTCTCTTGATGAAGAGTCCATTTGAAATCTTTTGGAGAAATAACAAACGGGAATCCAGCCGAACTGTTTCTAAGACAGTTTGTAGCTGTCCCAGGCTTACTAAACCTGCAAATTTTAAGTTCGGTCATGGAAGCTCAAAGAAAAACTAAACATTAAATCGTATTTATATATGTATTTACAGTATGCATATACATATATATGTATACTGTATATACATATGCAGTAGATATACATATTTAGAAAAAAATCTGAAGCGTCTCCAAGCACGACAATAACAACTTGGATCACAGCGTCGACATCGACATCAGTGGAATTCTCAACTCAAACGAAGCCGTGAATCGTAGTCAGAAGAAAAACAAATATTATCCTTACTGACTGCTCAAATGTGCATGGCGTCTTAAATTCACATCATGGACACAAATGCACACACATGCACACGCACACACGGTGTGTTAAATACAGACAGTAGTAGTTTAGCAGCAAAAAATTCAACCTCACCCCCTTAATAAATAAACAGTCTCTAAATAGATTCAAACCAGAGTCACTCGCTCAGAGGGGTGTGTGCGTGTTTATGTGTGTGTGTGTGCAGTGGGGTGGGGTGGGGTCACTCTGACGGGAGACGGGCTCATGCGAGAGGTTGGTGTTGGTGGGAAGTGATGATGGAGTTGGGCAGTCGACTGTCCTCTTCATGCACATTAGAACACTAGAAGAGCATGCTCTGCCTCCTGTTGATCTTGCTGTTACCTGGAAAATTAGGAAAAACTTGAAATATACAAAACCCATAATGCATTTGCTTTACATATTTTTTTTCTTTCAACAGTTTAAAAGGGCAAAACTATGGTGCCCCTGAAGTCCTGAAAGGTGTGGAAACAGGTTATCATCTACACAAGATTATTTTCATGTAAAATCAGATGCAAATTAGATGCATTGGTCTATCAAATTAACCGTTCAAACAAAGCAACCACCTCCATGTTTCAAACATACTTGGGAAATTAAGGAATTGGGAAAGTATTAATACAACAAACCTATCTTCTAAAAACGTCAATGAATGTTGTGGATGTCGTGCTGCGAGATTGGATATGTTCATTGCATTGCATTTGCAGTTTAGTTGCATAGGAACATCATTTTTAGGAGACAGGGTTGGATAGAAAATTCACGGTTTTCATTCAAAGGCCTTCAACATGCCTTTAAACGTGTTCAGACAAATACTGTAACTTGTTCACACAAGGTAAAAAATTACACCTGTCAGGACTATAGGGGCTCCATACACCACTGATTCTACACATGAAGTTTCAACCTGTATAAACACCCATATAATGGTGAAGGAAGCTTTCCAGAGTTAGAAAAACATAACATAAAGTCTGCATAATAAACTGCAGGTGTGGTAGGAGGAGTACCCATTTAAGAGGCAGAGAGGGTCTAATTAAAGACAATATCAAGCTGTATTATGGGAAATGTGGTAGCTAAACTGAATGTAACGTTTGCCTGTTTTCTAGTGATAATGTCCTTGTCTCAAGAGCTAACAGGATGAAGAGCTGAGGATGTGTTCCTCACCCACCTGACTCTGGGTACGAAGAGCTCCTGTAGCCAGGGTCTCTCTGAAGCTGCACTTCTTTTAATGTAAATATGGACACATCTGTAACACAGAAGACAATGTAAATCTTACAGCGGAAAGTAGGAAAAAACAACAAGGTTTAAGAAAGACAGCAGTGTTTTGTGTTGTGTGTGTCCTCTCACTCTCGGGCAGTGTGTGGACTCTCATTCCGAGCTGCCTGAAGTAGGAATGTTTCATTGCCTCCTCAGCTGAAATCCTCTTCTTGGATTCATACTGTGGAGACAGGAAATATCAAGCATCCAATTATATTAGCAGATAATGCTGTTTTGGGTTGTTGTGGCTACAATCAGGGACATGCTCAGATAACATGTGCCTCCTGTTGTCAACAAGTGGTACTGAAGGTATGAATCTCCAAAACAATATCAAAGCATTGGTGTGAGTGAGCTACATTTCATTTCATCATCCAAAAAAAAAATTACACTACAATACGTTTTTCAGTGAACAGTTATAATAATAATAAAATCACTACAACATCAAATAAACAATGAGAGCAAAGTGCAGTTTAGGTATCATAAATAATCACTCACTCTGAGGAAAGCCAGAAGAAGCTCAATGCCTTCACCGTCCAGCCTAGAGGAGACAAAAGGAAGAGCAACAGTTTACGGTCTACCTGCACCACTGGCTGATGGGAATGTGGGGGTTCATGAGAGGAAGGAAGTGGACAGCAGTTTCTGAAATGTTCCACAGGATTTCCTGCCAGTGGTATACACACACCCCCACAAACACAAGGTTACTGTATACATGTGAAGGGCTAAGAAAAATAAACATGAGTGCATAAAAAGACATCTACACTACAGTACCTGGGAGCGTGGTTGATTAGTGGCTGTGGTTTGTATTTAGCGAAATTGTAGGTTTTGAACTCCTCGATGGAGGAGATTCCTGGCCAATTCTCCTCTGTGGGTGTGCCTAAAGTCACAGAACAACATCACACATACAGTACGTTGCCAGGTAAACAGGTAATAACATGTGCAGTGAAACATTCTGGTTGCTATGCTGATGTGGGTCAGCAAGGAGTCACTCACCCAGTAACCTGAAGATGAGATGTAGCTCGTCCTCCACGGTGGAGCCGGGGAACAGCGGCCGACCTGCAGCCATCTCATAGAATATACAACCAACACCCCTGCAAACACGCACAATGGTCACAGTTTTGTTGATCAACTCATCAGTTCAAAGAAACATGTCTCTTTAGCTGCTAGATCCAAATCACTCTGTACTGAATAGTAAATATTTGTGGATTTATAAATACAGCTTTCACATTGTACGTGGACTTTTGATATTTCTTTAATGAAAAATACTGACGTGCAGCTTTGCAAAGAATTATTGGTTGTGTGAGGCTCGTACCACATGTCGATCTGTGTTGAATACTCAGAGGATCCCAGAAGAACATCAGGAGGCCGGTACCACAGGGTCACCACCTCGTTGGAGTATGTTTTAGTTGGGACCGACTTGGCCCTCGCCAGACCTGCCAAACCACAGACACAAACATACAGTAGGATTTGTACATGAAATCAATGTCACTTTTCATTTATTCATCCATGAGCAACAGGAAGACGTCTGCTGCTCCACTTTCCACTGCAATACAGATCAGCTGCCGCTTACCGAAATCAGCCAGTTTGAGTTCTCCTCTCTCGTTAATGAGGAGGTTCTGAGGCTTCAGGTCCCTGTGGAGAACTTTCCTCTTATGACAATATGACAGCCCTCGCAAAATCTGGAACAGGAAGATCTGGAAAGATATGAAGGAAACATTTGATGTTATTAATATACCTTATCACATGCAAGTGCATCCAAACAAAGTAATTTATTGGTCTAATTTTCCTAATGTTCACAGTTGTCTAAATGTTAACATGTGCAAAAGATACTTTTAGTCCCCAAGTTAAGTCTCACTATACTGTGTATATATATATATATATATATACACACATACACACACACACACTGTATATACACTCAATAGACAAACAAATTAATAATCAGTATCGGTAAAGGTTGTCCTCACTTTCACATTGTGCATGCTCATTATGTTTCCACAGTCATCCATGTACTGCTTCAGGTCCTTATCCTAAAGAAAGAGATGACACTATCAGACAGACAATAGGCACATTTACATATTTAAATATTTTTTATGTCTTCTCTTTGTCCACACACGTTTACCTCGTCTATCCGCCTAAGTTAATCTGCTTGTATATTGTATTTAAATAAATGTATTTCATTAGCTAAATGCTGCTGTATTTAATATCTATCTCTTTCCTCAGCGACCATAACAGACTGAGAACACAGGGAAACTCCTACCAGGTACTCGAAGACAAGAGTCAGGCTCTTGTCAGTGTGGACGATGTCATGTAGCGTCACGATGTTGGCATGTTTGAGGTCCTTCAGTAGTGACACTACAAAGAAAGACAGATGTTTAGACTTGAATAAAATAAATAAAAAATGAATAAACAAAGAATATGAATATTTAATGTTTGGTAAGGCATGTTACTATTTCCAAGCAGCACATATGAAATTTCAGGCACCTCCACTGCTAAAGTCTGACCTGATCCTTTAAACACTGGACTAAAACTGGGGACAAAATACAGTTTCACCTCGAGCCTCAATCACAAATACTGATGAACAAGGGTTTGTCGATGACTGGTTGACAGGCTGACTACCTTCTCTGATGGCTGTGCACGGCGCTCCCTCTTCATGCTCAAGCCGAATCTCCTTCAGTGCCACTAGGTTGTCTGTTAGCTTGCTGCGTCCTTTGAATACTGTGGCATAAGTTCCCTAAAATAACCACACAATACAGATTCAATATTACTGACCTCGAGAGCGCTGTGAAGCATATGTTTTGTTAAATGAGACTTAAAACTTTCCTTACCTCTCCCAACTTGTCCAGCTTAACGTACGTCTCCAGTTTCCCAAAACCTATCTCCGACTGAGGATGAGATGGAGAAGAAAAAGGATGAATTAAGTACCATTTACATTACAGGTTCAAAAGTAAGGCTGTAAATCTGTCATTTTAGCTTCAGGAGTCTGAAATCGGGAACTGAAGTGTCCCCAAAACCTCTATATAAACTCAAACATAATGCTGCTGCGTCGTATTGTGGTGAATTATTTTGTTACTGCTGATCTCTCTGATGGATTTCTCTCTGATGTACGAAAGAAGCTTCAGGCTCAATTGTCTTTTTGTTTTAGTCAATGTGTTAGATCAGAGGTTTTCAAACTCCTTAGAGCCTGACTGCTCGCTGAGATTACTTGTGTCTATGTTCAAAGCAACTAAACGTCCATAAATTAGCTAAGAAATCAAGAACTTAGGAACCTGCCTGAGAATGATCCAAAAAAAAAGTTTTCTTTAGTACCAAATGGGTCCAGTAGTTATCTGTATATCTGTGGATACACTGCAAACAGAACCTGATGAATCCTTGAATCCTTAACATGAAAACAAAGAGCATTTTCTGCTGTCATTCTGTTTAACAGCTGTTAGAAATATATGGAGTCAGAGAAAGAAATCCTAACTAAATCAGTAGCTATGTTATTTTTAAAGACTATTTCAATTTCCATTATGTTATAGAAAGAGGGAGAAGCTTTGTCCATTTTGAGGCAATAACTTTTTTATGTCCAACTTCCAATGAACATGAACTTCTAATACACATCCATGTCACTGGAAAACTGCAACAAAGTTGTATAATCACACCACACTAAAGGTGGCGAGCACTTGTGACTCCAGATTAATCCTTCCTAGGCTCACATTGGGCCAGTTGCCATGGTAACCGGTACAGAGGGAGTCTGGTAACAGGAATGAGAGCACCGCAAAGCAATAAAGGTAGCACACACAAAGATACACAGACAAAACACACATGTCAAACACGCACTGACCAGCGAAGCTCGACGAGAGCGTCGGCTGAGCGGCTGGTCGAAGGGCGGGCTGCTGAGCTGCAGCTTCTCCAGGTAACCATCGGGAATTCGGATGTCAGCGGGCAGTGACAGACGCTTGTTAAGGTCCTGAAATGCAGGCATAAAAAACTGTTTAGGACTGAGAAAAGGTTTTGATTTGATGATGCTGTTGTGGATGTGGAGTTTGGGTAAAAGAAGGGAAGTATTTAGAGCCAACAACTACAGTAACATCAAATTCTTGCCACTTATACTGTTACTCTTCTGCATGGTGCTAAAATTTACTGCCATATCCCTCATGTCTATATGTAGTGAGGAGTATGTTTCAGCAGCACGCAGGAGACAATATAGGCTACTGAATCCACCCACACACACATATAAACAAGTGTCTAAAATAACTAGCTCTCATCTCCTCCTGCTCTCACAGAGAGAAGACAGAGATCAGGTCGATCATCATCTTATGGAGGGTAAAAATAAAAGGCAGAGCGTGGAGGCGTGACTGCAGCTGAACAGCAAAACCTTTCTGAGCACAAATCAGATTGCGACGCACCGGCGACCGAAGGAGCAAGACAATCAGACAAATCTTTATTAATGTCAGTCTGTGTAACATTAACAATGACTGCAGCCTGTCAGCGTTAATGTTACACAGCTCATATCTTATGACTGTGGAGGGCTGATCATATCTATTCTAGGACCAAAATACAGTAATACCACATCTGATAGTGATGAACTTATGTAATACTGACTGAAGGGGGAATGGAGTAAAAATAAAGCAAGAGAATTCATCACTTGTTTGGTATTGTGCTTTTAACTTTGGCCTCTCCACAAATATCATCTCATTTCCTCATCTTATTACTGTAGTTCTTTGTCCTCTATGACAATGCTGCTCAGACAAGATGCTGGTGCTGACACAAAAAGGTTCAAATAAAAGCTGTTATGTTGAGCATATCACTGTTGGGAACAGGGAAAGTATTATATTATATGATATTATTTAAAACTCATTATGTCATTCTCCAGCAGATTTACATTGTACCCTCAGTTTGTAAAGTACTTTGTCATCTGCTTATATGCTGTTATTTACATTAAAACACTGCTAGATCACACCAAAAGCCTGTACTGAATCTACAGCACATCTGTCTTCAGTTACACCACTTAAAATTATTCTTATCTTCTTGAAGCTTTGAAATCATGAAATCATGCTTCCCTGAAGCTTTTGCATTGAATTAAGCAAAGACGTTACGTAAAGCTGAATTCCTGCTCTTGTTCCTATCTGAACCCCTTAATAGTGGTTCTAAACAAGTGGACTGTGGTGACATCAAGCATGTTTTTGTCTTCAATTAGTATCACAGGTGTCTTCAATCGTAAAATGAGTCATTTGGCTTAACTCAATGGAGACAAGTAGTCACTCTGCTATTTGGTATCATTGTAGGCACCACACTGACCACAGACAAGGAGATAAGGAAGAAAATATTGCCAAGAACAGTCTGATGTTTCTATGACCACAGCTAATATTATTAATACGTTTAAGATCCAAAGACGAAAGTTTGAATGGTGAAAAAAAACCAAAACAAAATGAAAATGTCAAAACAGATACAAGCTGACCTCCAGCGTTTAGTTTCGCCATATAATATGTCACTTGAATGAAACTGGGCTCCATGAAAGAAAGAGTAACATTAAGAAGCTTGTTAAAATGCATATTGAAAAGCCACAGCTCTTAAGGAGAATATCTTTCAGACATATGGAACTAAATGAGAGTTGTTTGGTCACTTCAGCTCTATGTTCCTAAAGGAAAATGAAGCGTTCTCACTGTGAGATGTAGAGGAGGAGGCTCAGCTATATTACTAGTCTGCTTTGTTGCATCTCACACAGGTTATGTTGTATCGTATATGCATGCACAATGAAATCAGGAGATTATTAAGAAAGAAACATAACGCCTGGTGTCAGAGAGCTTTTTCTTTGTCACAGATCAAGACTCGCCCAACAACATGACATCTAAAAACACCAAGAAAGAGCATTTAAAAGTGGCTGCTATGAGTCCTGATCCAACAGAATGTCTACAGCCTATTAATTATGGTCTACATGGGCTTATTACAGAGAAAAATGTTGTTTTGCTTTTTTTAAGTGGAAAATATTTAGGCCTATTTGTGAGAAGTGGCTGAAGGAGTTGTTGGACCTCACAATGGAAAGAACTGTATCAGCCCTCCAAACCAAATCCAAGCCCTACTTCAACTTTATAATTGTCAACCTAATTTTGTAATAAGATGCAAAGTCAGCTTTTTTAAATTAAGTTTTGTTCAATTATTATACATTTATTAAGTCAATTATAAGAGCTAGTGTAAGTGTTTCTTTTTTGTTGTTTTGTTGCTTAAAGTATAATACATGTATTCAAACTGTGGCATTGGGACCAAGAGAAGCAGCAGGCAGTTTGTCTTTTAGCAAGAGTCACTAGGAGAGAGAACACAGTGTTCTTAACCACCTTATCGACACAATACAGCTCCATTAAAACCTTCAGCAGCATCAAAGGGAACCACAAGAAGAACAGTGCACCTATGCAAAATGTAATCCAGCTTACGTACGTGTGTGTGTGTGTGTGTGTGTGTGTGTGTGTGGGTGTGTGCGGCAGGTCAACTCATCACCACATCCTTTAGCTTTTCTCGTTCTGTACGTGTACATATGAGACAAACACTTGAAACGAGCAAATAAATAGGTCAGCTTATGTATGTATGTGTGTGTGTATGAGCGATGCAGTACTTTGATCATGTACCCTCTTCTGCCAGCAGGGGGCAGGAGGTCTCCAGGGTGAGAGACACTGCACTCAAAACAAAACCACCACCTGCTTCACCATTCATAAAGACAAAGATGATTTATTGGATTTATTGCAACACAGGGTAAACCTACCTCAAAGTCAACATTCCTTCAGCATCATTCTATTTGTGCAGAGGTTTATCATCTTTTCCAGCTCAGATAATTACTAGTGAGCCAATACAGTAAACGTCTGAGAAACTGATGGCGGCTTGGAGCAACACTATAAGAAACCACTGTGAAATTCACAACTAAGTAGGCAAAAAATCCCCTGATAATCATGAGATTTTTTATCATTTCACCCTGTTTTTCTTTTAGCTGAGCTTGTGTAAGAAACTCTGTCCAGTTCACCCTCTGGCCATAGACGCTATAATATCATCTTTGAACTTAAAACACTTGTGCAGTCTTTGGATAAAAATAGGTGTATCTGCAGCCAGAAAATATGAACAAAGTGTGGAAATGCTAACTGGAGGCGATGGAGTTTTCTGTAACAACTGTGCCCTGTTTTCAGTAGTATAATACAAACATTAAAAATTGAACATCACTGTGTTTACAGCACAGATTTTCACACTGAGTGTCTTTACCATCCCCTGCTCTGGTCCTCAGGGAGCAGGACTGTTATCAGTATCATGATACCCAGACACCGACAGCCCATTAGAACAACCACCCCCCAACTTAGATCTCCCTTGAGGCAGAGGGTTAGAAGGGGAGGAGGATGTGAAGAGAAGAAAAAAAGGAGAACAGAGGGGGTGAACGAGGGTATAACGTCAACCCACCCTGTAAGGCAGTTTTGTAATTACAGTGTGTGTGAGCGTCTGACCTCCATGGAGATTCGCCGGTGGATCCTGTTCCTCAGACAGACACCGGTCGGAGACTGAACCTCGTCTGAAGATGTTCCTGATGCCTGGTCGCTCTCACCGTCAGAACCCATCTTCAGGTTTTCATGCACAATGTCTAAAAGAGAAGATAAATAATAAAATATATTTTAACCCTTACAAATATGTTAATGCAAAATATGTCAAAATGCTTTTTTAACCACAATTTATTTATTTTATTTATAAAAATCACCAAATAGCGAAAAAACAAACAAACATGAACCCATGAAGAATATTGTCTGCCTTGTCTTTAGTTTGTTTTAATGACTTATCTATATTTCAGTAATCCTCCCATCACTGGCACATAAACGTGATCCATTCCTTCCATTTCTCTCTTCAGTTCTTATCTTATGAGTCTGCTGCTGTATAACATATGTTATGTTTAATATTTTCAGCCATTCTTACTGTGTTGGTAGGTCTGGTTTACATTTACTGCTCCACATTGTCTGTAACAAGGCTGCATATATGTAGGTACAGTGGTGTGAAAAACTATTTGCCCCCTTCCTGATTTTTTTATTCTTTTGTATGTTTGTCACACTTAAATGTTTCTGCTCATCAAAAACCGTTAACTATTAGTCAAAGATAACATAATTGAACACAAA
>JAUBNQ010000015.1:3793337-3804021 GCA_032353495.1 Ctenopoma kingsleyae | reverse complement strand
CCCCCCCCCCCCCCCCCCCCCCCCCCCCCCCCCCCCCCCCCCCCCCCCCCCCCCCCCCCCCCCCCCCCCCCCCCCCGAGGCAGCAACACAGATGAGCACAAATGAAACACTGAAAAATGATGTGGCATGGCACTCTGCATGTGCTAATCACACAGTGTCACATCCAGAAACCTTATTTTTATCTCTATACTGTGATTCCACTTTTCCTGTTATGGCCCGTGTGGACTGGCTGGAAGATTTGAGTGTGTGCCACCTGGCCTCAGCAGTAATCGCACCAACACATGGAGAGTGTTAGTGGATGTTTTGTTTCCTGATACAGGAGACTGGCTCAGTCCATATGAACCACATACTCTACTGTTAAATAAAAATAAACAGTAACTGGGTTTATTAAAGGTGGTATTAGAACAACTACCTACTGAAGAAGTGCTGTAACTTTTATAAGCGACTGGGTTCCTGTTTTCCAGAATAACTTTAAACAATCTAAACAGCAGAGTTATGAAAAAGTTGCTTTAAATGCACTTTTAATGTGTGATCATTCAGCTGTGAGTGTGGAAACTTTTACCTCTTCATGGAGTGTTTGAGTTCAGAAATCACACAATCAAACCCTGCTGCCCACCATTTATGTTTTAAAGCGCTCAAACTTGATCAGCTGCCGGAAACAACCAGAATGAGGATGTGATGGTGTTTGTGTGTGGCCCACAGGGGTAGGAAACAATTTCCAAACACCTACAGTAAGTCAAATATACGATCATGTCATTTGCACAGGGGCGAATCTACAGAGGGGTAGAGGGGGCAACTGCCCACTTTTCTAGGATCTGCCCCCAAGGTGTAAAGATGAAAATATTGAAATTAAGTTTATATTCTGCTGTGTATCTAAAAGGAGAGGCAGTTTTCCACGTAAGGTATGTGATAGTAGGAAAGGTACAGGTGTTACTAATAACATTAGTCTTTTTTCCGTTTCATCTATTGCAAGTTTCCAATAAACTAGTACTTGCAACAATAGGACCCTGAAACTG
This sequence comes from Ctenopoma kingsleyae, assembly GCA_032353495.1. Lineage (NCBI taxonomy): Eukaryota > Metazoa > Chordata > Actinopteri > Anabantiformes > Anabantidae > Ctenopoma > Ctenopoma kingsleyae. The sequence goes on along the minus strand of JAUBNQ010000015.1, from coordinate 3,803,005 downwards.
GAGCAACAAAATGTGAATCATGTTTCATTGTTATTATTTACACCATCCTATACCTACATGTTGTCAGGCAGTGTAACAGTATGGCAACCAATCATTACTACTGACACCTGAAATTTACACCTTAAAGACACAATATGTAACTAAATATTGTTTTCATTTGAAATATGCTCAAAAACATACAAGGCAGAGAGGTGCTGGCAAAAGCTTCTGTGACCACTGGGTCAAGCTTTTCCTAACTTGTATTTTATGAGCTTAAATGGACATCTCACGTGAAATGTAGCAAATAATTACTTTAATCAGCTTATTTCCACCATTTCTAACATAATCACACGTTTAAATCTCCATAATCAACAAAACAACAGCAAATTTAAGAACCATAATTCATACAACATAAAAATTCTGCTAAGACACTTAAATTACAAACATAAAAACCTAAATATATGTTGTTCCCTCAACAAGTAGTTTGCGGCAGTGACGAAGATGAAGATGCTGTCACTTCACGCTGTTGAGGAACTTGGCATGTTCCTCTCCTCGAGGCTGGAGAAGCTCTGCTCCGATCTTTGGTCCTGTCTTCTCCTGCAATTAAACCCAAAAAGAGTCAAGTCTGTGTAGTTCTACAACAGTTATTTTTTACTTGTCAAATGAGAAGACATCTATGAATCGTAGAAAGATCTTACCTTCAGCATCCCATCACGCTCCCATTTAAAGAGACCACAGTTACTGTAATTGTAAAACATTAGTTATTAATTCAGCAGAGAGATAAAAAAAAACAGCACAGTTTTTTGGAACCTCATATTAAAATCCAGTCACTGCTTTTCAGTTTTATTTCCACTTAGTTGGCCCGAAATAACCAGTAGCAGGTGTGCTGGAAAGTATGTTCTGTAGCACTAATTCCTCAAAAATGTATCAAGTGTAGGTCTTTTTCTCTCTGGAATAAACTTCACATGGGATTCCAGTGTGTTCGTGACACTGGGAACCTTCAAAAGGTTAGAAAACAGGATATAAAAGTGATGGCAAAGAGACGACACGAGCGAAACAGGTGGAACAGTCGGAGCATTACCTGCAGTGCTTGTGCGGCAGTCTGTCCAGAGCGATGGCTCTCTGTCCACAGGGACATTTGAAGAAACGCTTCATGGCGTCATGCCACCGGAGATCATGATTCTCCTCCACGCAGCGATCGGCTGGCTTGAAATAGGTGTAACTACACTGAAAGCAGAAGAACGTGGGAAATACAAGCTTATATTTCAAAGATTTAAGACACAGAGGCTACAAATAATCTCCAACGTGCTCTGATTCATGATGAGGTACCACGATTAGCTTAAAGATGAATTATTTTATGGATTTGTTTTCACTAAACACTGCATACTGTATAGCACAGCTGAGTACCTTTTTGCAGGTGACAGCACGACACTTCATCTCTCTGACGCCCTTCATCTTCTCTTCCATCTGCTCCTTCTTCACCAGAGCATTAAAGTAGCGCTCCTGTAGCTGGTACTCCGCCTGAGGGAGGAGATTCAGATTGACATGTGTTTAATTCTCACATATTTTTATGTATAATATTCAGAAAAGTAACTGCACAAAGAATGAAAATCTGATCGTACCGCCTGTAGTACAACGTCGTGACGGGATTTGGCATTCAGGATCTTCTGAAACTCCTCGGACTGGATGTAGCGGAGTTGATCTCGTTTCTTCTTCTGGGCTGGTTCCTCCTCCTCATTACTGGATGATTCACCTGAACAGGTGAGTCAAAGAGCAGGAGACAAACTGTATATTATACGTAGGATTTGCTGCAAAAAGTGCAGAATACTGAAAGTTACTAATCAAATCAAGGGCACAAACCTGCAAGAATCACAGGAATATATTTATTTTAACTTAATTATTTTACTTAAATATTATGTGATTATTACCTAAAATCTTAAAATTAATGTTGCTGCTGCCAACAGTATATTAGTGTTAAAAGAAAGCAAAAATTACACAAAATAAATTATTTCTGATGTGTTGTTCTGAAAAAAGTTGCAATTGATGATCAACTTAAATATTTTAAAAAAGCTCTCAAAATGAGAAGAGATCAAATTACTGAATGAACTTTAAACATATAAAGTGAGGTGTGAATGGATGTACCATTTGGTGAGGCCAGATTTTTCTCAACCCGGGTGTTGATCTCACTGCCGTTACTCCTCTTCCTCTTCACAGCGTTGGGATCTTCCTTTTCCAGGCCTGCTCCCTTGGCTCTCAGCTTCCTCAGGGCGGCCAGCTTAGCAGCTGATAGGCTGAGAGCGCTGGGAGCAGGAGCTGGAGGAGGGCTGTTCTCAAAGAAGAGGATGTCCTCACCCTCAGAGATGCCTCGGCCCAGGGTGGGTGTGTTGGGTGCTGTGGGGCTCCGGGTGGTCTTGGGAACCTCAGAACCAGCCTTCGGAGACATCAGACTGTTCTGGACTTGTGAGGATGACAGTGACCCCGGGGTTCTGGGACCTGCTGAGTTCTGCAGCACTCTCTTCTGTATCTCGTCTGCTCTCTTTCTGCGGTTTTCCAGAAGCTCCCGCTGCTTCTGTTTCTGCTGCTTCAGCAGGTCTGAGGCTGAGATGGACTGAACCGAAGCACCAGCTGCAACTTTGGAGTCTGAGGATGGACAAGAGGAAAAATGGACACAATAAGAACAAATCTGGTATCAACAAGGGCTGCAGACACAGCTTTAGGTTGTAGGCAAAAAGTCATGAGACAAGTGTGATTCCACAAACACGAAGATTTCAATTCCAGATTTTACCTGGTTGTCTGTCTTGTGTTAAGTGCTTCTTCAGCTGCAGAGCTCCAGGTGTTGGCATCGACATCAAGGTCTTAAATTCATTTGAACAACCTGAGACTTCACCGGACTGCAGGGCTAGAAAAACAAGAAACAGTGAAAATGAATTCCAGTGAAAATGTGTGTGAGTAACCTGATCTGGATGATTTGCAATTATGTAATAAAATCCAACAGGACTTCAAAGCGCACAACATTTGTTTTAGCTGTGAAAAGCTAGACAGAACGCGGTTAAGTAAGGGTTTCCAACACAACTTCTTTACATTTTGGCAAAATTATACAATTAAACATTTGCTGAATTAGTTATTAGCAGTTCCTGCTTACAATGTACACGTGGATTTAAAACTTAAAAACATAATGATTCTCAGGCAAGTTCTGAAGTTTGTTTCTGATTATATCTACGTGGATTTTTAGAGGATTATTCACAGTGGACGTTAGAGATAATGAAAGTTACACTGGATAACATTGACTTTGTGTTCAGATCTGACCAAGTTAACATTCCAAGAGTCAGGACTACAACGTTAGATTCATAATCATGGGATAAAGTATTTAAATTTCCTTAACGGCCTGCTGCTTGGTATAAAACCAACAATAGAGATTAGCGAGTGCCACCACCAACAAGACATATAAATACATGTAGTGTGTACAAACTATAAACTGATTCTTTAAAGCCTGTATTGATTCAGTTTATCAGACATAAATAGTATCAGACGTAAATATGTACATTTGCATATGTTTGTATGAGTATTATGAGAAACTAGCAGTCCTCACCGATCTTCTTGGCCTGATTGATGAGCTGAGCCGAGCCTCTCACAAACAGCTTGTCCAGAGTTTTCTGGACAGGTTTGTTTGGTTTGGACGCCGTTCTGCAACAGACACACGCCTCTTACTGAAAGTGACAAGCAGCTCAGACTCTGCCCAGTCCCACACTGTGTTCCTGGCTTTGGAAGGTGCAGTTATCTAGCACAAATTGACTTCAACACATACTGTAAAAGTGCAAACGCAATTTCAGCCAAATTGGACAGGGCAGTGACCTCAGCATGTACAGAAATTTCTACATTTTTTTATACTGCAGAAAAGGTTTGCTGTGCAACACATTTGCAAAGACATACAACAATGAAACTATCATCAACATCACTCACAGCGATGCAGCGCAGGCAGCTGAGGACACGCCGCCATAGTAGAACCCATCCTGACACAGCCGCTCTCTCAGGCCGCCTCCCTTCCCCTTCACTTTGTTGGGGGCTTTCCCAGAAAACGACGACTGCAGCTCAGCCCTCTTGGAGCTCATCTTCTTATACTGGGCCTTGACGTGATACTGGCAGTACTGGCACTCGTACTGCAGACCAGGAACAAGACATCATGAAGTATGGATCGCTGATGGGAATTCAGATTCTAAAGTATGGATGACTTGTTAAATGAAGAGATACTGAAGTGGTATAAACACATCGTGGACCCACCATGTTAACAATCTGAGAGCAGGGGTCTCCATTCTTCTTCATGGCCTTGCAGGTGCCGTAGTCCTGAGCTTCACCCATCAACAGCACCTTCTGCGGGTGATCCACTGTGAGGCTGACCTGCACATGTTAACACAAGCTTATTTACTAAGGGGAATCCGTTTACAGCAATAACAAGTGATTATGTGTAGAAATAAACAGTAAAAGAAATGAGGCTAAGACTTAACAGATTAGTTTAAGATGTGTATATGAGCCACGCTCTCTGCCTTGTGTTTGTTTTTATAGATTAATAATGTGTTGATATTTCTATCTTTTCAATATAAAAATGAGATCTATTTACAAAATTTAAATTTACGTGCACTGTTGGAGGGGGGGTGGGGCGCCCCCCTTGTATAATGGTAGGGGAAACACTGTATTGGTTGCAGATTCTTAAATGTAAAGGTGTTCTGTGCTTTATAGCAATATGAAGTGAATATTATTTCTGCAGTCATTTTTCACACATTTCATGCATTTTATCAGTTTAATTTATCAGGTTAGCAGGTTATAATTCTGTGACTTTCAGAGAAGAGTAAGAAGCGGAAGAACAACAATGAGAAGACTTATCAGCTGCTGACTAAAACAGTCAGTCCAGTTATACTGTGGAACAAAATCAACAAATCAGGCAAAGTATTGGTAGCATAGACAAAGTTCGGATTTTACTGGATGTAAATCAAATGTCTGTTTACCAAACAAACATTTGATATGATAATAATAAAGCTTGATGTAGTTGAGTGGAAAACAGTTCCTTTTCAAACACCACAAACTGCAGTGGCGATGAATCCTCATTCCTTCAGTCCTGTGAGATTTGGTGCTTTGAACTCAGTCTCCCCCTGTGTTAGTGGTAAGTGTGTGAGGGTATGTGTACGTGGTTTCCTGCTTTCCTCTCTTAACATCTCAGTTTGTCATCAAATGCCAACTCATGCTGTCTTACTGGCTATTTTCACCAAAACCTCCAATCTGTCTTCTGCTTTAATTGGCTGACACTCCAGTAACCAAACCAGTCAACAACAAAAATAAATCTTACAACAGATTCAGTAAATCATCAATTTAAAAAAAGACACTTTTACCACAAGAGAAAAGTGTTCATTTCCAAGAGTAATGAGCTAACACACATGCAATTTCCTTCCAAGTCACAATGTGACCTGGGTCTAAGCATAAAAAAAAATCAGGGGAATGTGAGATGCAGCATGTTGAACAAACTGGTCAAATCTGCCCCGTCTGGCAGAAACTTTCTTCTTCATTAGTGCATATTCAAATTCAATTATTTGAAAACCTGGAGACAAGTAAACCTCACGAAGAAGATTCTGTATATTTTAAGAACAAACCTTCAAACAAATATCACACTGGGGGAGTGTTCAGAAGCTTTGTGAATAGCTGTATATAGGCATTTTAAATTAAAGACCTAAAGATCAGAGAAGAAAGTTGCTAGTTCTATTGCCAGACCAGCAGGACATCATATCTGGGTGTGGAAAAGAGTCGTGCGTTCCTATCCATCATTAATATAGATCTACTTCAAACTGTGATTTGTGTTTGCTGGAACTTGAGGAACTTGATCTTGACGTTCATAAGAAATCTTGATTGTAAGAGATGTTAAATGGCTGCAGCAACTTTAAGTTAATGAGAGGTCAGAGTCCACTTACCCCGTCGTATCCATCTTTCTGCTTCATGGGGTTTGGGTTGAGGAGTCCAATAACTGTTCCGGGCTCCGTCTTCCAGTGCTCTCTGTGGACTTCACCGAACAGCAACAGAGACACAAACACATCCAGGTTGTGGAGGTCATTCAGCTTCCAGATGCTGAAGGTTTTGCCCTGCAGAGAGAAAGTGCTCAGTCAGAAATATAACAGTACACATCATTTCCCACACGCCTTAAGATTTTAAGATTAAGTTTTGTTTTGGATTATTTAAATGCTGTAATTAGTTACATCTCATCATGATTTCCTAAAATATTGCATGGATGTGAAGTTAACCTGGCTTTACATCATTACAAAAAAATATGACCAAAACAGCAAAACGCTACAAGAAATACTGACAATTTTACTGTTGTTTGTCACGTTTAAACACAGCAGTCTTCAGCAAAACACAGAGATTTACATTCTGAGCTTGGAGGTTTGAGCGTAGACCTACACTGCTGCTGCTTTGTGGTGTGACTTTGTTAACCAATACTGCAAATGTCACCCAGTCGCTGTCCTCCAGTTTCTCTCGAGCCAAACGCTCCGGCACCTGTGACAGACGGATCAGACGGCGGTTGGACATCTTGTGGTCCATCTCGGTGGAGGAAACCCTTGGTTTTCTGAAATGGAAAAACACTCTGTATTCAGCCTGGATAACCTTGATTTGCATGTTGACCCTGGATTATTCAAAACATAATTTAAGTGCACTGACCTGAGCCGCAGTCCTGAGTATTTCTCAACAGCCACGTCTTTAGGAAGAGGAGGAAGAGAGTATGATTTGCTCTGAGGTGAAGGTGACCGCACAGGATTGGAAACCTTGCTGGAGCTCTCTGGCTGGAAAGAGCTGCCGATTTTTATCTCTACCAGTGGTCCTCTGTCCTCTGAGAACAAGGAAAATAAATTTTTCTGCATCACTATGACATAATCTTAATGTTTGTAACAAGTTCCAAGAGCAAAATTTGATCAAGTTTTTGTAATTTGAGTTTTCATGTATGAGAGGTGTAAGGTTACGTGTTACCTGGTGACGTGCTTTGCTTCGGCTGGTGAGCTACCCTGGGTTTGCGTTTGAAGGAGTCAGCATTGTTGAGCTGATTATCAAAGTCAGGTGACTCCTGGAGCTTCACACTCCCATCTCTATCTGGAGTGGATGACAATGCTGCTGCTATCCAAAGACAAAAAAAAAACAGCTTTTGTTGCATTTATCAGCAGATGTTTTCATGTCTTTAACGTTTTTTTCTGTATTTTACTGTAAATACCTTGTGTTTTGGTCTTCTGTGTAGCAGATTGTTTGGTCGGTTTGGACGTCAATTGCTGGTTAGGCACTGGTTTGGGCCCAGATGATTTCCCTGCTGTTCTGACTGGAGTGGAGGGTGACGTGGAAACCTTCTGACTCGCATCCAGTTGCTGCTGCAGTCTCTGCATCTGCTCCTGCATCCGCCTGAGCTCCTCTGAAGAAGAAAGACATAAGCCTCCAGTTGTGAAAACAGGCCCAAAATTTAACTGAACTTACACTGTGCAACAGTTTGCAGCAAATTAAAAGAGCAACTCTCATATCACAAACCTTGTAAATCCTCCTTGGATTTGTTCAGGCTCTCACTAGCTTCTCCTCCACTTGCTTTTTCTTTACCACCTCTGTCTTCATTTTCAATGTCATCCACATCTCCAAAGAGAGCTGCCACAACGTCCTTTGTCTCCGTGTCTTGGCCTTCCTCATCAAGGCCCTCTTTGTACTCTTCTTCCTCGTCGATGTCATCATCAAACAGGCCGTCCAAGTCGTCTGCCTGCTGCCGAGTGTCCTGCTCTTCTCCGACGCCCTCGTTCTCAGCCAACAGTGCTGTCAAAATATCCAGATCATCCTCACCTGGATGAAGAAGAGATAAACTCCCTTATGTTTTAGCCTACTAATAAAGTTGCACTTACATGTTTTGAATCGCCTGATACTTACTGTCCATTTCAGAGATGTTAACAGTGGTGCTGATTTCAGTTGACCTGGTTACCTACAAAAAGGCGGACATTAAATTTTCTTAGCTAAGAAGTAAAGACAAATTTTTATTTCTGAAAAAAATTACATTACAGTAAAGGTGACACACAATGAATGAAGGGACCTTGAAAAGAAATGTTATATTGTGCGCCATTGTGGACATTTTAGAGAATGTACCTGTGGTGAGCCTACGGATGGAGGCAAAATCCCCCCCCGCCAATAAAAAACAGATGATCCAGACAAACTTCCTACACTGATATAGTAGATACCAAAACTGTACTGCATATTTCACTGTTTGGTAATTTATTCATGATTTACTATATATTTCATGTTATGTTTACCTACATCAGTTGCAATGTTATCTACCAAATTTAGGGTGTAATGAAGCAACTTCCACTGACTCTGTGATCTTAAAATGCAAAATATCACTGTTTTGTTTGCACTTTTTTATATCATAACACTCTGTTTTCCTTCATTTAATCTACACTGACATACACCAACCCCAATGATCTGCAGCTATTTTCAAGTTACTTGTATCTTTTTGCACCAATAACATCATATTAATGAGACACATGTGATGTATCACATTCATCATGTAATAAACTTTAATAGAATGCATTTCAAAATAATGACCATAGTTCAGGTCCCGTGTTAACCATAGCATCTTTCAACCTACAAAGTCAGTATCATAAACATCAGTATTATAAAGTAACTTTTCTGCTGGGTTCAAGTAAATGTAACTTATATTTACTCATGTATTGAGTAAAACTGTCCAGTGCCAGTGACGTTAAAGCTCAGTCCCTGTTACATCCAGACAGGGGCGGACCTGGTTCAGCGGGTCCATTTAAACTGACAGAGCATAACATTTAACATTGTAAGCAGACAGTGGAATGAACCTTAACATTATATGACTTGGATTTGTTACTTCAGTGAACATTAAAATGAAAATGTGATTTTCTTACTAAGAGATAACGAAACATTGAACTTACCTAGTTATTCTAGTGTTAGCTTTGTGTCCTTAGCTAGCTCCAAGAAATCTCTGAACAACTTCACAACCTCGCCCAACCTGTAAGTATACTTCTTGTCTTCCAATAATAACCACTACGTGTAGCTTTGTAAAACTCATTCAGTTATTGTTTTAAAAAAGACGACACATAAAACATGTCTTACAGTCTACACAACCTGCCGCCAGGACGAGGGAGAAAATCTAAACTGGCGCTAAACGAAGGACCCCGACGTGTTGTCAAGGTTCTGTTAGGTGTCCAGATATTTGCCTAATCAAAATAGATATTTCTGTCTCGTAGACTGGCTTTTCAACCAAAATGTATGAAACTAGAAACGTAAAAGTAAATACTGTCATCAATGCAAATATATATAAAATAGCATCTTATTTACTAATTTTATCTTTCCCGGCAATTCTTGTCCAGTGTAAACACGGAAGCCTAAAGGTGTGTTTACAGCTCCGGGGGCCTTGAGCTTGGGGAAGTTTTTTAGTTTAGCTAAAAGTAAAAGCTATGTAGTTGTATGGTAATGTAGGTTACTTGTTTGCGTTCTCGACCTCGTCTGGACCTAAATAAAGCTTTCACGGCCTTTACAGCCTTTAATGTTTAATGACTGTGGATCCGTTGTCTGGGAGACTCTCAAAGGACCGCCACGACGTGCAAGGGGTTACAGCTGAAGGAGGTCAGCTACCAATTATATGTAAACTAACTAATATAAAGGAA
>JAUBNQ010000015.1:3739233-3751995 GCA_032353495.1 Ctenopoma kingsleyae | reverse complement strand
AAGGATCAACAATGGACTCTGGTGTTCAGCTTTATTTCTCAAAGCATAACTGACAGAGTTGCTTAAGTACATGAAGCCACATTAATAAAGACTGTGACAAGTTGTTGAAGACTATTTTACCAGGCTAATACTTCAAAAGTCAAAAATGTTCAAACATTTTGTTATGGATTTGAACAGACAGCTTTCTTTTAGGAGCCAATTTGTAAAAACTCTTTCTGCTATTTTTCATCTCCAGATGGTTAACACGCAGGTGAGCATCTTACACTTAATATGGAGCGTATGATCTTCAGGCAAGCGCTGAGTCGCACTGCTGAAATGTGACTCTCTCTCTCACACACACGCACACTTACAGGTTGAAACAGGATAATGTATGTGTGTTTAAGCGCTGCCTGAAGCAAACATCCTGAGCATAACAGCAGAGAAGAGTCAGGGTGCGTTCAGAAAAACCCTTTCAAACATATTTCATGCTGCACAAAGTTTAACTCATTCATAGATTTCTCTAGCATGTGTCATCTTTGTTACCGTTGTTACACAGCTGGAGCAACTGTCACATGAGTGGTGTCGCTTTACATTAACTCACATTGTTTGTGTTTCTTCTCTGTTTTATTCATCAGTGTCTCTGGGGTTTTGACTTATGGACAAACAAGCAGTTTGGTTGCAAACGTGCATCTTATTTGTATTTTTCGATATTTTAGGGAGTTTTACAGACAATTCATAATTGATCAAAAATAATCTGATTAATTAGGATTCAAGATTTAAAAAAAACTTTATTAATCCCAGAGGGAAATTGTTTAAAGATGAAAGTATAGACCTAGCTGACAATAGAGTGGCAGAGATTTCCCCATTCTATAATCTTATTTCACAAATTTAAATTGATGATCTTCTCAATGTAACTCTATGTTTGATGAAGATTGTGTCATGTGATACACTACAGCAACCCTGAGACCATTAACAGGAAAAGCAGTTAGGATAATGGATGGATGGATGTTACGCTATGACCAGCAGTTTACTTCATGTCAACTCACGACATACATTTGTGTATTAAACACCTCATGTGTTACTGTACACAAGCTTGTACTCCGGACGTTTTATCATAGAAGATACTTTCTCTCTTATTTCACAAAACTCCCCAAACAAGTGTTTTTTACACCTTTTCTGTTTCTACAAAGGTGCAAAAAGCATGTATATTAATTTTACAATATGTTATTGTTGCTGCTGTTTGTTGCAGCAGTTTATCAGACAATGGCTTTTTGAGATAAATCCTGGAAGAAGAAAACACTTGGCAACAATTAAGATGATGCTGTTGGCCTCTGTTTACTACTGTTGGATGGGTAATGTTTGTATTCTTATAAAATAATACACATTTTCTCAAAATGTCTTGATTTTCCTATCCCCCCCCCCGCTGTATCTGAGTTCCTAAAACCTTACTTCTGTTTGCTCTGGAATAACAAAAACATCTTCCCGTTTTGTGGAGTAGATTTCCCTCCAAAGCCAACCTGTTGTCTCACACTGCACAGGCTGGTAGGGACTGCCACAGCGCTAAGTGATGCTATCATTTGTTTACAGTAATGACACCCATTTGTATAAATGAATGTCTTCATTTTTCCTTCATTACTGGAGGCCATTCTCATTTTCTCTAATGTTACACAGTACAGTCAAATTAGCACGTTTATTGTATTTAAGAGAAGCCTAGCAGTTAGACATGACTGTGTAATTGTGTGGCTACGTGCTTCTTTGTATGAAAGGGATAAAGTGAGAAAGGACTTGTATAAAACCTTTCTTTTACTGTAGCAGAAATACTCTGCATGTTACTAACTGCTCCAGTTGACTAACTGTTTAATTATTCCCATGGATCCTGAATAGTAAATGTTTAAATGGACATTAACTTGTGTGATGCTGAGAAGACAGTTGTCACTCTGATGGAGAGCGCTCTTTCTGAGGTCTTGTATAATCCAAGAAAAATCTAATTCCCGATGTACATAAAGAGAAAATTTCTGCTGAAATCCAGCCACATTCTAAAGGGGTTCACACCGTGGTAGCCTAGTTTGTCAAGAAACCTGCACGTCTACAGGCATGAAGACATATGTCATTGTGGGTTGACATGAGTCGCTGCCTGCAGCTTTTCTACTTCCTGCATCAAAGCTCCAGAAAAACAACAACTGCTCCTTGGATTGGCACATCCCAGGCAGTGTATCTTGACTACTTCAGTAGTAGTAGGGTAGTAGGGTTCACAACAAGTGTTGCTTTGTGCAATGTATCTGAAGTGTTACTGGAAAACAGTAAATGATTTCATTACAGGTGGATATGTCTTCAAATTAACTACATTAATATCCAAACCAGCATTTTAAAGTACACAAAAATGATTAAAGAAATGTAACTACATCAGTAAATCTTCAAGTGTATGTATGAATTCAGCCATTATAGATCAATAGGTTTCTTTCTGTGTAGGGAACTATTATTGTGCAGCTGTTTTGTACAGTCGTGATGTACATATGCTGGGTAGGGGCTTTGGATCGTGACCTGGGGGTGGGTGGGGTGGTGGTGTGGGTCGTGATGCAAGAAAGAGAGAGACGAGATGAACAGTTACCCCGGTAACCAGGAGTTTGTAGCCGTGTGTATGTGTGTTATAGCACTCACTTCCTCAGCACAGCGATCTCATTCTCTATGCTGCTCTCCTTCCCCTTCAGAGCTTTTTTAGGGATGCACTTCACCGCAAACATCCGTCCGGTCAGCTTCTCCTGGGCCAGAACCACCTCTGAAAACGCTCCTCTGTGAACACAATGAACAAAAAGTCACATCAGTCACAAGCAGTGCATTTATTGGATAATGTGAACATCAATTCTCTGGTGTTTTAAGATTGAATCAGTGGAATGGAAGGGTGAAACGTAGTCAAGGAACTAAAACAAGTCCAGTTGCTATTGGGAAAAAAAAAACAACTTTTTTTTTTTGAGAAGATTGAATCAGTTTTCCCCACACACAGCAGAGAAAGAAATGACACTGAAGCATTACTGGCTGTACACCCTGCAGGGTCTAGTCATCTGAAATAAAGAAACTCAAGCTTAAACCTACATCCTTACATCAACCAACATGATAGAAAAAAATATTATTCCAGGTCGGGTTTGAAGACAACTGCTCTATCCACTGAGCTACCATGCTACCCTTAAAGCTAGGATTATTGCCTCACATTTGTATGCCTCTGCAAACGAGTCAAGTTGCAGTTTACATGTCTGTACAGACTCATATTCTAATCAGTTCATTCATGAATCCAAGTGGACATTTGTGGCAAATTTGATGAAATTCCCTCAAGGCATTTTTGACATATCACTGAGCCATACAAAAGCCAACAAGATAACATCACAAAATATATTACAAAGTTTTCACAGGCTGAGTAGCACTATTTGTGCTACGTAAACTGAACCTAATGTGCAAAATCAGAGGAGAGCATTTTTTTGTTATTTTGTGTAGGAAGCCAGTTACATTCCACTTCTAAAAAAGCATTGATAGTCTGGTCTCACATTTTCAACAAAAAAAAAAAATCTGTTATGAAAAGTCAGTTAAACTCTTTAAAATTGTATATATTCAGGTATTTTGCCTTCTGAGATCCCATTTACACCTGCATCAAGCAGAAAATTACACAGCCACTGTAATGTGATTGCATCTGCCTGGGACAAATGAGAGCATTAGCAATTTTCAAAATGAATTCCCTCTGAACGATTGCTACGGTTGAAAATAATTTCAAATCTTTGTTTCTCACATCATAAAAACTGATGAGTCTCAATAACAATCACAGCACCAGTATCAAGCGAAATAATTGGAGGTATTAATTCAGCCAAGTTCCTCTGTGAGTGTGTGTATCTTTGTGTATTTGTGTGCGTCATGAAGACAAGCAGGGTGATGAATCAAGACGAGCCTATTGTGAGTTAATCTGCCTGAACTAAGTGTTGACTCCTGTGTCAATCTGCCTTCAGCCTTAATGATGTCACATTGGAATAAACATGAATAGAATAGAATGAACACAATAAACTCTCTACAGTCTCTTCCTGTGTAACATTCAGGCCACCTGCATCTGACACAAATAAAAATGCATAATGTTCTAATACTCATTGCACAACTGCACTGAACACAGAGTCTCCTTTAGGTCACTTAACCCTGACTTCTCAATATTTTTTACCTTTAGTCCCATATGAGCCTGTACATAACATAAAATTAGGAATGGACTGATTCGAAATTTTCAGTTCCAATACAATACCTAGACTTTGGACATTGGCCAGTTATTGATACCAATCTGATCCAATAGTTTGTTAATGATATGTCCGGTGGTAGAGAAGGCCAAAGAGACAGAATATGGCTCCCTTGGAAAACTAATTGGTGATTCCTGCTGTAGACTCTTGATCTTGTTGATATGCTTGGTGTGAAATACATGGCTTATAATAAAGGGCATTATAAATAATGTTGCAATAAAAAAGGAAAGCTGGTAGAAGCAGTCAGTTTCACAGAGGAGGTTTTGGTCTACACACACACACACCGTCTTCTGTTGATGAAATATTTCATTCTAATATCTGTCACATGTCAAAATTCAATGATTTCAAGAACCTACAGATGAATTAATCTATCTCTCCATGTTACACACTTGCCTACTTGGAAAATGAATTTCATGCCAGGTTGCTTTTATTCACTTCATCACCTCACTAAACCTCTGTACACATTCTCCTCCTTTTGCTGGGATTTTCATTCATTCATTGTTTCCCTTCTGTGTTATTTTGGTGTGTACATCTGTGATGCAAGTGTGCTTCAAGCTTTTCATTCAAGGGGAAAGATGCTGTTGTGAATGAGCCCTCTATCGCATCAATATGTGTGCGCTGCCGTGCAGAAAGCCTTCAAGCCTTTCAGAGCAAGGCGCATTTGACAAGCCACCCATCTGCCACAAGGCTGACTAGTCTTACAAACATCAGCGTACCGTCACAGTGGTGCGCACACAGAGAAAAGCAGTTTGTTGCTTCCTGCAGTGCTTGCTCTTAGTGTTTTTCTCATGCCTCTCAGCAAGAATCTTCTCGCCTTCCTTTCCTCCTCCTCTGTCTCCTTCTGTCATTCTCTCTTTGTCTGCCACCTCACATGCCACACATCTTTTACAGTGGCAAGTGATCGCACTGCTGACTGTCCATGGTGATGAGAGCGGACAGTCTGGCAACCAATCAGATCATTTCACTTGCCTCATACACACTGAAACACACCGCAAACACCTGCTTGCACTGATAATGGCTGCTATGGGTTTCATGACGTCAAAGTCGGACATAACAAGTGGGCCGTGCTGTTTGTATTGTTGCTTCGCTCACACATGCACCATCACACACAGTTGGAGCTTTCCATTCACTACCCCCAGAGAAGGAAAGACTGGTACATACATGAATGACTGAGCATCTACTGAGAAACAAAAGGCATAGGGATACATATGCACATAAGCTTGCAATGTTTCTCACACACTCTCTGGCCTGTGTGCATCTCTGTGCCAGGGAGATGCCAACTAAGATGTTTTGTATTTTTAGTGAAACCAGGATTTGAAGTGTAAAATAATTTAGTGACAATTGTCACGGTTTCCAGTCTTCCAGTCTCTCTGGTTACCTGTTACAACAATACAATGTGATTCAGAGGAACCCAGCTATTATGAGTCAATATACAGGGTGTCCCTAAAGTCTGGACACATAGGGAAAATTAATTTAAATGTAAATTGAATTAATTGTAAACTGAGAAGTTCCAGGTCAGTGTGTTTTGTATTATTGAGGTCATAGTGTGTAGTGGAGTCGTATTGGAGTACATTGTATCACGAAATGCCCCCCTATTTACATAAATTAGGTGCCAAAATATTTAACAACATAGTGATGCTCCGAAAAAAAAAGTTCTGTTATATTCTTTTGCAGTGATTCTCTATGGGAAAAATGCTTTTTGGGCTAGTGTGAATCGCGTGATCGACACATTACATTCCCACAGTTTGGCTGCTACGCCAAGATTGCTTCGCTGTCAAGTGCCAATATTGGGCAGCAAGTGGGGGAGACCAAAATAGAGTTACAAAGAGACTGAACACTAGGCTTACATTTCTCAGTTGGACAGAAACAGACTCCAAATGAATACTAATGTCTGTCTGATTGCTGTGCAAAGACTATAGTTTGCTAATGTATTCCTTATCAAATTTAGTAGTGATAATATCAGCAGTATTAACAAAATAAATACTTTAATTAAAAATATTTAAAAATTGGAAATAAATTATACAAAAGAATGATAAAGTTCAACCAATATTAAGGATCACCCCAAAGCCAAGAAAATACTTGGCTTAGGTACCTGGTTTTGAAACTTGACTTTGCCATTTTCATCTGTTTGTCTTTGAGTTGTGCTTTTGCGTTAGGTTCTGCCTTTACCGAGTCATTAAACAGTTACACAGTTTAACAAGAGGCATAATCACACATGCTCACGTACATAAGCAGCGTAGGCAATTGCAGAGCAACAAGTGAAACTGACTAGATGGCTGTCAAAAATGGTTCAGATCCTTAAACCACTAAAACAACACACTGAAATGGCTGAAAAGAAACTTGGGGCAATCATAACAAAACAGCTGAGAAAAAACAAAAACTGTGTGCATCATTGTTTTTACATGGAGTCACTGTACTCATTCATGTTGAATATTATATCTGAAAAATGGAAAGGTCAGAAGAGAGAGAGAGGGAGAGATTAGACTGTTTGTGTGTGAGCTAAAAATATGAATGGAGGCAGAGCAGACCTAAACACCAACATACAAGTTCACAAACACAAACGGACACAAACACATATACACCATTGCTACCATAACAGCAGGAACACGGCACAGTTGAGTTCACATTTTGTCAACTCTAAATTCATTTATTTCCAGCACACATGCGCATTTAATGACCTGTGGGGTTCATTTGATTGGACTAAGGGAGCTTGTATAACATCTGAATTCACATTGGACTGTGTTTGTGTGCGTGTGTGTGTGTTTATCTGTGTGTGCATGTATCTGTGTGTATTGGGGGTTGAAGCTGGCAGCTCCCACTTGCTGTTACCCGCGGCAACAATGATTGCATTTTCTCCAGCATGAACCTGTATAATTGTGCCAGTCGAGCTCCACTGCCTTCGTCAGTGCGTCAAGCAGGAAATGCATTGGCAGCCATGATGTGTGCATGTGTTAATCTTCATCAAGCCCGCACACACAAACACACGCACCATAAGACAGAGATAGAAACGGAGAGAATAGAACAGGCTGACAAGGTGACACTGACACATTTACCATGGAAACTGACAACAGCCATCAGTGTTTCTTGTTGTCAAGCTGAAAATTACAATCAAGCTAATAAGATGTTCACTCATCAGATTCTTCTGTTTTGAACAAACTCCATTTGATATGTTTTTTGTAGTATATTTGTGTATTTTTGCATGTTTTTTAATATTCCTGTTCATAGATAGTTTAATACAGTGGTTCCCAACCTTCTTCCCAAGGGACCCCTATTTTACCAGTGAAGATGTTGATAACCCCCACCTTCTCCTCTCCCGGACAAACACTATTACTTACGAAAAATAAAATAGTACTAGTACTTTTTAATTGTTTTGTCCTTTCATATTCAATGCATAACAGTGACAGTACAGAACAATTAATGGGCTACATGTTCATTGAAGCCAAATAGTGAGCATAATGTGCAATAATGTGCATAACAGTGTGTTTTTCTGAACAGTATTTCATGTGACGACTACAATATATATATATATAGTCTTTCCTATGTTTCTATGAACTTTCATACATAGCCTACAAACAGGATGGCATTTAACTTTAGGGTTTGTAACTCTTGGGCCAGGGGAAATGTAACGTCAGATATTTTAGCTGACTGAAAACCGGATGCAGATCAGATATTTTGGCAGACAATAATATGTTAACTGTGAACATATGATTATTACGTTGACAAAAAACGTAATCTACTAATTGCAGTTTAGTTGTATACGAACGTAATTTTTAGGAGACAGGGCTGCAACCCCGGGATGACAAGCGCACTTCAGTATGGATGAAGAGTGTCTCGTCCTCACACACCTGTGCAATTATTCGTTTGTTGACTGGACAAGCTTTAATAAAGTTAACAATAATAATAGTTCACAGTCTTTCAGGTTTCATCTGCTTCCTCACAGAGGTGTCTGCTGGCCAGCGCTTGTCTGTGCATCATGCAGTGAAACATCAGGCAGTAGAAAGATAACAACTGTGAGCTTCTCATCGCCCATATTGTGATGTTTATTGTTATAAAGAAATAATACAAATTTCTACAATTTTAATTTTTTGTCCTGTACACACATAAATTAAATGCCAAAACACTTTAAATAAGTGAAAAAAAATATTTTGCCCCGCTTAAAATTGTAAAGTTCTCGCGACCCACTGTGAAGCTTTGGCGACCCCTAGTGGTGGTCGGGACCCCATGTTGGGAATCAATGGTTTAATAGATATTTGGCTACTAGATACAGTGAGACTAAATATAGTATATGCACTCAGTACATAATGAAATAATACTAAAGCACCTTTCAGACTTTCAGACTTTTTAGACACTCCCTTCAATAAAAGCAGGATAGGTTTGCAAAAGATTACAACTTACTGATGTGGGATGTTGTTACATATAGTGGATCTACCAATCACAACAGTTTAGAAAGTGACACTTTAAAAGCTACAACCTAATCCCAGACATTATTCAGAAGCTCAGCTCACTGAAAACAGGATTGCTTCGGAGAATGCCCAAACCAAAATAAGATGGGTGAAAATGTTTATCCGCCTTGATGCAGTAAGACAACATACATTATGTCACTTTACGTGCTGTCCAATCTCATACATGTACAGTTAAGCTGAAGTATCTGGACTCTGATTTTGTTTTTTGCCTTCAAAAAGTCTTGAGTTGCTTTTGCAGTATGTTTAGGGTCATTATCCATCTGCACTGTGAAGCAGCATCCTACCAGTTTTGTAGCATCTGGCTGAATGCAAGCAGAGAGTATATATATCACATTATAGGCACTCTGACTTGTCTGCAGCTATGCTGCCCCACACACAGCAAGCAGCAACACACTGTGTGTTCTGACACCTCTCAATCATAGCCAGCATAAAAGCCAGTGAAAGTTCCTGTAATCCAAAACTACTGCAAAGTTTGTGTTACAGTATGTCATCCGTGGTATCATACTGCTACTCCTTGCTATCTACATACATTAATGATCCTTTGCTGCCCATGACTCTGTCGCCAGGTAACCGGTTATATTTCGTACAACTTTTGATAGATACTGACCACTGCATATCAAAAACACCACGCAAGACCTGCCAATTTTGAGGATTTTGCTCTGACCCAGTATCTAGTCATCTCAAACTGACCCTTGTTTAGGTTAGTAAGCTAAGATCTTTTACTTTTTTTGCCTTATGCATATTAATATTGGCTGTATGAGGTCAGAAATTACATACACTATCTGAGAAATTGGATATTTCCACTCTTTTTGTCATAAGTTTCTCCTCAGCACAGGTTTTTAAATTGAGAAGGTAACTCTGTGTCTCTATAGAAGGCAAAGCATAAGCAGTCAGTAAGTAGGATGCCTGATGCGTATTAGGGACAGTACGGCGCTTAGGTCACAGAGGCCAACACCACCTTACACTAAAAACAAACCCACATAAAGCTAAGCAAGTGTACTAAGCCACTGACAAGCCCTATACCCATTAATGCCATTCTGTTGCTCAGAAGCTGGTCCAGTACAGTGAAACTGGTATAAATTAAGACTCTGAAATGGCACACACCAATTGCATTAATTCATTTAGTGCTAACACATCTCTCACAAGATCAGGAGCAAACAAAAACCTCCTTCCAATCTTATCTGTAGCCATTTGTTAACTCCCTGTTTGGAGAACATTCACATGGCAATTTAATCAGCTTCTTAACAATGTCCTAATTTTTCCAAAGGGTTTCTTTCCTGCTTATATCATTCTTAAGGGGCTTTTATCTGTAGAATTTAATTTAATGTCACTGTACAAGTTTAATTTTCCCTTGTAATAACATTGAAGTGTTGGTGCTTTTTATTCGAACTAAATTAAGTCAAAAAACATTGAATTGACAGATGAGAAAAGGAGCTAAATTACAAAAGAGTTAAAGAAAAAGTGAGCTGGGATTGAAGCTTTCTGGACTAATATTACTCTCACACACACATGCAGAAAAGGGTAATGTTACCTGTGTAGGGCTGCTCCTGACCGATCAATAATTAGCAGTTTAATCAAAGCAGAAGCAGTTGCCTTTGAATGGACTCACACACACACACACACACACACACACAGCAGAAAGCCTGATAATGACAGAGCATGGACAAGGACAATTATACAGAGTCACGCTAACGTCATCGCTGCGCAGATCACATACACACAAACACATTAATACACAGGCATCATTATTTTTATGTGCTTAGAATACTAATTAATCTGCGTGAATTGTGTGTCATTATCTTGATGTCGATTAAAAGATATGCAAGTTGCTGAGAAACAATTAAAGGGCTGTAAATGAGAAAAAGAATATAGGAAGACCCAAAGCAGACGGAAAATAGACAGGCAGGAAAAAAGAATAAGAGGGAAATAATTGAAGGGTTTGTGTGCAGCTGATCGGGAGGAAAGAACGACACT
Organism: Ctenopoma kingsleyae; assembly: GCA_032353495.1. Lineage (NCBI taxonomy): Eukaryota > Metazoa > Chordata > Actinopteri > Anabantiformes > Anabantidae > Ctenopoma > Ctenopoma kingsleyae. Next base: position 3,741,317 of record JAUBNQ010000015.1, on the reverse strand, counting down.
GACAAAGAAAGAGACAGAAGGAGAGATGAAATGTAGTCGGCAGGTGGGTGGTCTGGTTTGGTGGGAAAAGAGCTGGCACACTCCCACTTTAGTTTTGGGCAAAAGCCACTTGGCTCATAGACAAAAACATTTCATCTGAGACATATTCCACTACCCAGCAGGCCAAGCAGTTTTGGTGCACTGGGAATCCAACACAGGACCTAAACACTCTCAGTGCCACGCTTTGAAGCAGGTGTGAGCAGAGGGTGTGATCACACTTTGTGTTTGACATGGAGAGAGAGTTCACTTTGTCATGTTTATTGTATAGTACTGGGTTCATTTAGGCTCGAACAACCGGACCTGCATCAAACCTCCCTTTCCTGAATAAGAGATGTGTGGTACAACACTAGAAAGCATATTTCCTCATTTATTTATTCCTCAGTCATTACAAGCCTAAAAATATCATACCCAAACATATCTCTGCCTAGTGCAAATCACAGTATAAGTAATAATAAGTTTTATTTTCTCTTAAAATTTAGGCTAGTGTATATGGAACTATACTTAATGTAGGTTAAAGTAAGTTGGTGCGGAGCTTTTAGTGGAAACAATGAATACTTGAAGACTGACAGAAACATATTACTGTAGATTAATCACAGAATGGATGATACCTACAGTAAACAGCTGTAACAATCCACCACATGGGATTGGTGCATCTCTATGAAAATAGATCAAACAGGCCAACAAATATGAGTGTGGCTTCATGTTTTTGTTGGTTTTCCTGTGCGATGAGGAATTGTTAGGTCACAGTGTTTTCACTTCCTGTTTTGCTGCTAATATGGCAAATGTGGCTTTGTGTTTACATCTTTCTCTAACTGCTTGTGTTTGTTAACCCTCTAGATATGTTGCAACATCATCATGTTCCAAGGAATTCAATCAAAAATTCCTCTGTTGTATTTCTTTATTTTTCACTGTAATTACTAACTTGAATGGAAGCTATTGCATCTTCTTCATATGTTTTTGGTATTTGAAGGACATTTTATGCCTTCTGTGATAGAACAGGTCGTACCCCGCCTCTTGCCCAATGAGAGCTGTGATTGGCTCCACCTACACCTGTGACTCTTGACAACACAAGCAGTTAGGATAATCAATGGATTTTATGCCTTTATTGCAGACAGTAGGTAAGTGACAGGAAATAAGGAAATAACAGAGACAGGTGCAACAAAGGTCCTTAGATACTGTAAAATCTGTAACTTTAAAGGTCAGTTTTTCATGTTTATCTACTTTAATTAAATTAAAATTCAAACAGCTACAATGTAACTTTATGTTATAGAATACAAATATTGCATCATCTCATAACCTCTCCAAAATGTTCCTGAGGACCCACTGTAGCCACTGGTGGAAAATTGCTGATGTGAATCACTATAGCAACAGGAAACAAGGCATGATGGGTAAGGATTTTATTACAGTTGCTGCAATGGAGCAGAAAAACAGGACAGGTGAAATATGAACACTGCTGTCACACACACACACACACACACACACACACACACACACACACACACACACACACACACTTTTATTTCAGTTTTTAGTGAAACCTTACTACTCTAACAACTTTCCATGTTGAAAATTATATTTATTTAAAAGAGGGAAAAAGATATAAAAGCCTAATTCCTTGTGTTTAATTCCTTCCTTCCTCTTTTTTGAAATGCACTATATGTCTTTGTTGCAGGGAGCGTAGGCTTAAATAGAACAGTTGCTACGGCAGCAATTAAGTGCCAATTATAGTCTGTATTCTCACTGTGGCTTTGACAGCACAAGATGAAAAAGAGAGAGAGAGCACTGAAAGAAAATGCCTTTTCAGTTCCCTATGCAATTAAGATAAAATTATGCAAAATGGACACGTCAACTAGAATTTGGTTTAAAAGCTAAGATGGTGTAACAAAATCTATTGTCCTTATGGGTTTGTGAAGGACAGGCTCCACTCTCCCAGCAATACCACAACAGATGGGATATACGGGCCTCTGTAGGACTAAATTAAACATTAACATAGAAGAGAAACATGAACTAGCGCATGTAGCGCAAGATTTCTTTAGGTCACTATG
>JAUBNQ010000015.1:3704574-3723655 GCA_032353495.1 Ctenopoma kingsleyae | reverse complement strand
TAAGTGATATAAAATGGTCTAAACATCATTAAATTTAACATTAACATTGTGAGGTCACTTTTGACACAGACAGACCCACACGACAAATATTACAGAAACATTATACAAACAGCCGATCAAACCAGCAGGAAATAAAGATTAGCCAGTGATGTGGTTAAACCCCCCTGTTGAGTAAGTACAAACATCCAGAGAGCCTGTAGAGAAGCAGCTACTACAGAGATGCCACAGAAGGCAGAGCATGTGTAAAACAGTCAGGACAGTCTACACATCTCACACACACATTTATCTCTGACTTGCTCTGTTTAGTGCATTAAGGTCACTCTGAGCTCACGGTGGAGTCCCACACGCACATGTGCCCCAGCGGGAATATTATTGGAATATCATATATAGACGAGCGGTGCATCTCAGGTGAAGTTAGTCACAGCTCAGTGTACTTACGTGCCGAGGACTTCTTTGAAATCAAAAATCTTCTTGATGTCGTCGACTTGTTTCTTCCACGTCTCTCCTCTGCCGGCGTCTCCGTTCTCCCGAGCCATGGCGCTGCTATACCGGTCCGAGTCCGACCGACACGGGGGCTACGGGCGGAGGGATGCGGGGAAAAAGAAAAGAAAAGGAGGATGTGTTTGAAAGCAGAATGAAGCCGAGTTGAGTGTGACAGGTTTGGAGAGTCCCGGTGGTCTGAGCTGCGTTGCTGTAAGACCATGTGAGTCTTCCCGCAGGTTACCGTATCCCTGCTGCCTCCCTCCTCCTCCTCTTCTTCGCTCTCTCTCGCTCTCTCTCGCTCTCGCTCTCTTTCTCCCTCCTCCCCCTCGTCCTCCTCTTCGGCCGTCTGGACAGCAGCGAGGAGGTAAAATTACTTCCTATTGGGGCTTTCAAAATAAAGGCGGGTCGTTGCATTACTGTAGCCTGATAGTGAAACAATAATAATAACAAATAAATTATCACTATTATCAGTAGTAATATAACTGCTACAACTATTACCACAAGCAAAAAATTATATTAATACATACCATCTTATAAAGATTATATTATTATGATAATAAATATTATATATACAGCTCTAAAAATCCAAAATTCTAAATGTTATATTTAAACTAAAGTGTTCGCAAAGTGACACACAGTGAATATGGATTTAAATATAGATTAAAATGTTTATATACAAAATATGAAAAAACAAAAAGCAATGAAAAAAATAATTAAAACAAATGCTTTGCTAACCCTCTCAGTTAATTGTAACAAACAATGTTACCGCCACACTCTGTGTAGTGTTTCTAAAAACACCCTCTGTCCTTATTATTTTAATCTAACACTACGAAAGCCACATGCAGGTCTGTGATAACGTTTATTTTGAAGGCAGGATGATTAGCTTCCTGTTTTACACTGGTTAGTTGTGTCGAGCTTGGTCGCGCTGGTCCTGCTGTCACCTACAATTGTCAAAACACCGTTAATTCCTGCGCTGTCTGTGTGGTTTTGGGGGTTCCCACCACTTAACTTGTAATTTGATGTCAGTTTTCTATGTCAATATGTTTTGTTAACTAATCTACATAATACATGTCCTGTATATTTACCCTAAAACTGAGCCGTATTGTGACACTGCATGTTGTTGTGCAGTAAAGGAAGCTGATTCTGCTCATTAATCCTGTCTGACATAGCAAGGCGTGTAAAGTGTGTCTGGTCAGGACGTGTCAGCAGTAAATTCGCAATGCACCAGTTTGCTGACAGTAGCGACCATGCATTCATCACAGTTGGGGATCTAAAAAAAAGGCGACAGGACAGGACAGCCGTCCTGGGATCAGCAGTGACAGCGGGTGCAGCTGCACTGTTACCTGGGTTTAACCGTGTCGCATAACACCTGGATTACAAAGTTTCAGTTTGCAGAGGAGCACTGATCCCCCCGAACCCTGACAGCTGCCTGGAGCGGGGTCAGCTCAGGCTGGTTACTGCCCACAATGCACAGAGGAAGACAGTAACACAGGGGGAAGACAGAGGGAGATGGACAGTGTGTTGCAGCCACAGCCGCTCATGAGTATTCTGGCAGCAAACTACTGCAGCTCCTCAGCAGCAGCCAAGGAAAACTCCACTCCCTCCACCCCCTTCCTTCCCCCATTCTTATCCTTTTCAATGAGTCAGCAAATCTGGCCTCCCCCTCATGAAAGATGATTACCCAGCTGCAAAGGAAAGAGGACCAGAGGAGAGACGGACATTACAGAGATGGTTATAGAGGGAGGAAGGTCAAGTGAGATAAAGGTGGCTTGTTTGCAGCTTAAACATGCAGCAATAAATTGCAGTTGTCCACATACACAGATCAGAGCCACTAACCACAGGTCTTTATACAGAAGACATTTCAACACGTTCCATTCAGAAAAAAAACAGGTGTAAATAATAAAAGCGATGATGGCTTGACTCCTGGTACTGTGAGTGCTGGATCTCTGTCACGGCTTACTGGACATTTGAATAGATGCCGCTGGTGTTACACCTGTTGTGTGACAGGTGTCTGCTGTGAATACGTCAGCTTGATAATTCTTTGTGGGTTTGTCATTACAAGAAACCCACTTCACATATAGTCGGTGCATTATTGATATGAAAATATTCATCATCGCGGCTTATGTTACACACATACTGTAAGTTACAATGATTATGTACATAAAATGGTTTTAACAACATCTGAAAATTATAACCCCACTGAAGTTTGAGACTGCTGTGTAGTCGGCTGCTCAAGACAAATGTGCTATGTAGCACAACACTGTATTTTCAAAAAAGTTAGAAATATGGGCTAACAATAGTACACATTGGTGTATATTTTAAGATGTTAGTTCATATTTTAGTGTTGATTCAGGCCCTCAGGCAGCACTGCATTAAATCACAAACCCACTGTCAGTGAACATGGTTTGTCGCTGCGTCCACAAATGCCAGTTAAATCTCTGCCGTGAAAAAAACATATATAAACAAGATCCAGAAATGCAGATGCCCTCTCTGGGACTGACCTCATTTAACGTGGATGGAAGCCAAGTGAGAAAACTGTCCTGTGGCCTGGTGGGTCAACATTTGAAATTCCTCTCTGGAACTCATAGACACGACATCCTCTGGGCTAAAGAGGAGAAGGACCATCTGACTTGTTATCAGCGCACTGTGATGAGATGGGTACACACTTGCACTTCTGTGAAGGCATCATTAACGCTGAGCAATATATACAAGGTTTGGGGCAACATATGCTGCCATGGAAACCTCTTCTTCAGAGAAGGCCTTTCTTATTTCAGCAAGATAATGCAAAAACCACATTCTGCATTACAACAACCTGACTCAGTAGTAAAAGAGTCCACATGCTAAACTGACCTGTCTGCAGTCCAGATCTGTCACCCACTGAGAACATGTGGTGCACTATGCAGCAAAAAATATGACAAAGCTGTCCAGGAGCTGAAATCCATCATCAAGCGAGCACGCAGAGGTGAATATGATCCTGTCACAACAATTTAGAAACACGTTGCTGGCATGTCAGACTTTTTTCTTATTTATCTTTTGTTGGTTTCATTCACTCAAATGCACAGTTAATTCATTTTTAAGCACATTGGTGCACAGAGTAATTGTCAGATCAAGTTTACATGTTATGCTCTATGCTTTTCTTTCAACAAACAAAACAACAACAACAACAACAACAAAAAACACCTTTGCAGCAATAACTAACTGACAAATCTGTAACATTCTGCTGATCAGCTTCTGTAGACATTCAGGTGTTATTTCCTTCCAGGTCCTCTGCAGTGCGTCCCAAAGGTCTGCTGGCCCAACTGCTGGTCTGGTTGGGCGGTGTTTCCAAACTCTTTGGTCCAGCTTCTCCCACATCAGCTGACAAGAGGAAGGTCAAAGGGAACTCTCGTACAGTTGTCTTCTTGGACAGGACTTCTTGGTGCAGTTGGACCTTCCACTGTCTACTGTCCTGACTGGATCCAGTTGCAGCATATCTATGGAGACTATAGGTTTTTTCTGACTATATCTAATAGAGAATAACCTTCTTTTTGAAGTTTTGCTGAACACAGAAAAGTCTGTGTACAGGTATCAGTAGTAATGCTTAAGCTCCTTCAGGGGTCAAATCAATCCTTTCGTTTCATAATTACAATTTACAAGGAACATTCCCCACAATATATGCCTTGTACACCGTTTTCCATCCACAGCATGTCGCCCAGGGAGCTGTAACTCTCACCACGCCACCTTTTTCCATCACCCTGTAATCGTTCTATCAATCGAGTGAAGGGGAAAAAAAAAAAAAAAGAAATCCCAAAATGAACTGCCCCGCACTGTGCATACACAGCTCATTTAGCTCCAAGTGTAATGAGAGCGGTTGCGTAAAAGCACAATCAATTTCTAATGTGCTAGTTTACAGCACCCACCAGACTGACAGCCGAGTCAATATACAACAAGAAGTTTAATGGTGTTTTTTGGAGCAACAGTCTACAGTGATGCATGATGGGGGTGAGGTAGTGGTGGTGGGACAAACTTGACAAAAGAGCCTGGAGCGACTCAGAGCAATGAGACTGTCAAAAGTGCTCAGAGGATATTGACAGGAGGGAGATGGAGGAGCAGGAGTGGTTGGAAAGAAAAATGGAAGGCGACGTTGTGATGAACTGCTTTAGTGTTAAATAGAGACGTCACAGCCTCACACAAAACACAGAGATGAGATGATGTGTACGTACTGGAATTAAGATATAAAGTAAAATACACACACTTGGTTTAATATATAAAAGCAGGTATTCTTTACAGTGTTAGAGAATGAATCCTCAATGAGTCGTCAACGTGATCCTCTAATTTAGCATATTCTCCTAAACTAACACGAGAGAGCAACTGAAGAAATCCCACATACACCACGTACTGTTACCACACGAGCGTGAGAGACAACATAAGCTCAAACAGTCACTTCATGCAAAAAACGTTACACTAGCAGCTGTTCTTCAGGTTTCTGAGGAACCATGTCACTGTGTGGTGTTCTCTTCTTCTTCTTCTTCTTCTTCTTCAGACTCTTCCTGTTGGCTTTTCTTCTGTGAACAGGAGAAAGGAAAGGATCAGTGTTTTTGTTTTTGTTTTTTCTACTAAATGTGTGAAGCTACTTGAACAACCTACCAGTTTGAGGAAGTCGATGAGTTTGTAGGCATCTTCTCCAGTGGAGAGGTCAACAAAGTCCCGTGGGATTCTGTAACTCAGACAGGGACTAGGCTGCACTGTCACCTCACTGGTGGTGTAGCGGAATGCCGGGCCTTCCTGAACACACACAGACCGAGTGAATCACTGTTACAGTCCAGTACATAAAGTAGTCAGTCTGGTGGAATGGGACATGTGTGACGGCTGACCTGATGCTGGCCGATTTCTCCACCGGACGTCAGCTCCTCCCAGCTGAATAGCAGCGAGTCCGTCACCTCCCCGAACGGGTTCACGTCAATCAGCCACACTCGTCCCTGCAAAACACAAACACACACCTCATTTGTCACTGTAATTCAGAAAGAAGCATTTTTAGTTTCGCCATATAAAAACTCTGTAGTGAATTACCTGACTGTCTCTGTAGACATCAAACACAACTGAAAGACAAAAACAACATGAGAACTTTGCATTTAACATTTATATGACTGTGTCTGCTACTTTCACATAGTAGGAAAAACTTAATTCTAACTGAAATTAAAATTTAACACCATAATTAGGTAAAAATGACTTTGCACATTCAATTAATCTTTCTCTGCCTCAAAGACCCATTTTCAACTCTAAATATTTCATGTCTTTAAGAACTGAAGCTGCAGAAGCAGTGTGTTTGTGTCTGAGGAGAGCTGATGCTTGTGCTCACAGTCTTCGTCAAGGAAGTTGTACTGGATGTGCTGGCTGAAGAATTCCTGCACGGCGTGACAGATCTGCTCCTCCTGCTTCAAGATGTGCTGGTAATACTGCGTGTAGTCTCTCTGGGAGATAGCTGAGAGATCACACAGATACACCATCAGGAGCTCAAATTGGATTTTATAATTGTTTCTAAAGTAGCCTGCTGCATAAAGGTAGTGCTCAAACATCATCTTTATTTCACTGGCAATAATTTTTATCAAAGCGATTCCCATTTCAGACATATTCAGCTTTGCTTGCTGTGTAATGAAGTGAAGAATGAAGTGTGTTTACCAATCAGTTTGTTTTCTTTGACGAAGCAGCGAAACTCTCCACCAGGAATCAGCTCACTCCACTTTCTCAAGACCAGCTGAGGACACAAGAAGACGCGAGTAAAACTGGATTGACAAATTGACAAATGCAAAAATTCCTACACAGAGCAAAAAATACCTCTGAAATAGCACAATGGGACACTAACAGATTTCTTAAACACAGGTCATATGTATATGTACTGCCATTGGTATAAGCTTAGCTGCAGTGGTCATTTGAATACAAATGCAGATAGCTGCAAGTAAGAATGAAGAGTGAGAGTGAGTGGGTGGCTGCTTTGTTTTTAATCTCTGATCTGACAAGTCTGTGATATGGAAATGCAAATCACTATGTACTACAGGAACTTTTACCCTAGGGAAGGTTCCTGGACTTTAGTTCCTGAAAAATAAGTAGCAGGAACTTTCTGGTAGAAATACAGGGCCAAAGCCTCCAGAACTTTAGAAAGTACTAGCCCTCAGGACTAGGGACCTTTTGGGTGATCAAAGTCCTGGAACTAAAATTAGACACTGATTGCATCGATGGAAAGACAGGTAGAGGAACAAAGCTTCTCTAAAGGTTCCTTTGGTGAAAACAGGTCTATAGTTTGCCTTTTGATTTAACTACGAAGGATGAAAATACCTCATAGTTTATGACTGGGTCTGGGGAGTCCTGGTCACTACACTGAAGGAATCTGTATAAAGAAATGAATTCTGATTACAAATGCAAAACAATAAATATCTAAAATGCACACTGTGGCATCACGATGGCATAATCAGGGCATTTGCTCTATAAACAGCAGTTTAAAAAGAGTCCAACAAGCAAGCATATTACACATTGTTTTCTTCGCACTCTCACACACACAAACAGCTCCCTTGAGACAATGCACTGCAGGAAATCATTCGCCGTTTGCCATGCAGAGAGGTGCGACACAAAAAATCTACATCACAGTGATTTCCCCAGTCGCCACTTGTGTTTTACTGCAGATGCCAATAACTCTATGCAGACCAAAACCTGGTCTTTCTCAACACTGGTCGTCATCTAAATGCAAAAGAAGTGTCCTGGTGTTGATTGTGCAGCCAAACTTACGGCTGTGTCAGGTCGTGAGTGATGAAGTCTGAACTTTTGAAGAGCAGAAATATATCACTGAGGTTGTGACACTGCAGGGAACTGTTCAGAGCAATCCAGTTAGCATCCTGAAATGGACACACACACACACACACACCCTTATTAAGTTATGCTTCATTCATTATTGCTGGCAGGGGTACAAAAAGCATTTGTCATTCTTCAGTGTACTGAAGCGTACAGGCTTTTAAGACAAATAATTTGCTTATGGTGCAAATAAAAAACAAACGTCATGCATAAACACTTGTCTACTAATATTAAATACTTTATTATATTAAGGTGAATGAAGTGAACAGTATAATTTTTCATAAAGCAGTTGAGTGCAGTTGTTTACCCGTGGAGCACTCCAGTTGAGTTTGGGAAAGACACGCCCACCCAGCGCGTTTATAGCCTCCAGCACTTTAGAAGTGAATTCTGGGAACTCAGGAGCCTGGCAAACAAAAAATATTACATTATATGGATACCACGTGCATGGTAGTGATGTGATACACATTTATCAAAATTACAGTAAAGTTATAGTTAGTATTCTGTAGTTTTTGAAGTATTGTATTTTTTATCTTGTTATTTATTTTATTTTATTTTTGTATATTGCTGCTGGTTTTCTCCGAGACACCAAACAAAATTTCATTGTATAACTACAATGACAATAAAGCCTCCTGTATCCCTTTACAGAGAACAGCAATGCACCACACACCATATGAAAAGGAAGATACTTTATTTAAATGTAGGTTTGAGACATGAACAAACCTTTTTGATGAGTCTTAAGGACACAAAGACAACACTAAACATCCGTACTTACAGTGACAGTGGTGGTTGTCTCATCATCTGACCACTAGAGGTGGGTAGAGAACAAGATAAAGGATTAGAGGATAAAACTCAACATTTAATACAGATATATTTGTTAACTGTTGTGTGTCCACTGGGTATCTGAAGTACACAAATACTTAATACAATAAAAGACAATTGTTAAAGTAACTAAATAATGTGTGATCTAGTAAAATAACTTATTTTCTTTCAAACAGGACAAACACTGATGAGCACCTCCCAGTTTGACACACAACCTTAGCTTCTGTTCCCTTACTTGAATGTCTTCCTCAGCATCTGAGTCTCTATTGTTAGTGTGTGTTTGCTGTGTGTTGTGGTCACTGAGGAGATAATAAGACACAAACACTTGTCAACAGCTTCAAGCATCATAATAGACATATTTTAGATATAAAAAACTGTTTGATTTGATAGCTAAACTCACAAACTGATATACAGTAGATATGTAGGCAATGTTACGTAATGTGATTGTATGTGTATCCTCATACCTCCCAGAGACTACCAGTGTCCCATCGTCCAGTAAATAGTCTATTACATTCTGAGGCAGTGGAAGAATCAGACTGAAAAGTAGGAAAAAATACCAAATTTAAATACAAGTAAAGACTAAGTTGGAAGAAACAATGATGATAAATCAGACAGTTCTGGACAGAATTTAAACACAGTCAGTAACAGTGAAGAAAGGTAGAGGTGTCAGCTATCTGCTCCTGTCTGGTAGCTAATGTTAGGTGCTGGCTAACTAGACTGTGTTTGACAGCAACAACAATGGAAATATTTCCCGAAGCTTCTGTACAAACGCTGTGAATTTACCTTTTAATTGTATGTTTCTTAAATATCGGATACCAAACCGAAAACTGACAATTGACAACTTGCTCCTTCTTCATGCTGCAATATCCTGTAACAGAAACGTGTCCATCAGTAAATATCGTCCGAAACCTTGATATTTTCATCAGGCACTGGATGGGATTTTTAGTCAACGCCCTAACATTTTGAGGCAATATAGATGTGTAGTTGTGCTTTTATGAGTTAATTTTATTGTGCTTATACTTCACTAGTAAGAACTCGAGAAAACCGAATTTATTGCTCGATTTAACTCATAAATGTGCGTGTTTTTAGATGGGGATGTCTTTTTGAGGTGCACAGGTAGGCGTGGTCAATGAGAGACCCGTAGACATAGATCGTTTATTATAAGGAAGTGTCACTGTACACTTTCTTTTTAAAAGCGTGACGTCAAGTCACAATCACATTGGTCAACAATGAACCCAGCTAACTTTGGTCAAGTAAATTCGCTGTCGCTATCAATTTACTTTCAATTATTTCAAATATTTGCATTACCCAAAAGGTTTACTCTTAGTCCATTTAATGCAGTCATTTTGTTCTTTGTTTATTAAGATCGATGGAAAGTCATGGAAAAATTCTACTAATTTCATCTGTTAACTATGAGTACTGAGACACTAGTATGACATTCTATGGTTGTATTAGATCATACGGGTGTGCCTAATAAAGTGGCGAATGAGTCCATCGCAAAATGTTCTGTTTTTCACATTACGTAGTAATAAAACGAATTCACGTTTACGGTACCCGGAAGTGGCGAGTGATTCCTCCTTACCATTTTCACTATCTCTACTACGACTTAGACAAGGTTGGTGTTTCACGTGAGTTAAGTTTAGTTTTTTTTCTGTTTTGTGGGATTGTTTAGAGTTTCGTTGAGTTTTAAAGAGTTCATTCCCACGCTCTGATAACATGTAAAGTCTTAAGCAGCTAGCTAACGTTAGCATATCAGAGAAGGCTACGTGTGTAAAAGTAACGAGCTTCGTTGATGTCGGTTGTTGCAGCTAACACGCGTCTAACAAGTGTCTGTAGCTCTGTACGTCGTATCTCTGTAAGTTAATTTGTTGTAGTCTAAACTCAGCTGGTAGTGAAGCCTGTTGTGTTTTACTTCTGATTCATGCTCAGTTCTAGACACTGAAAATGAGCCACTCGGAGCCCAAAGTGACCACTGTCCCGCATATTGTGAAGGAAGAGGTGAGTTTGATTTACATGTGTTTACAGGAGATTCACGTCACAAAGCGTATACAGCAGTTTAGTGCTGTTTTTATACGATGGCATGTTACAACCATTTTCAAAACGTTCTGCATTAGTGACACTACGTTGTTTAACTTTAAAGCACACAGCGACACTGTGGCTCCTCTGAGATCAGTGTGATGTTTTCTGTGTTCCAGCTCATGGCAGCAGGGAAATGGGTGAAGCTGGAGGAGACAACATACGTGGACCCAGCTGGAGGCACCAGGTACTGTTCTCGGTGTCACTAAAATGTCTACAAATCAAGCAGTTTGCCTTTTTTGTCCTGCTTTCAGTATATGCTTTCATACACCAGAACCTGGGAGACAGTGAAAAGGACCACGAGGCAGACAAACACAGAAACAGACGGTGAGCATATCTGTTGTTTTCTGGTTATTTGGGCGTGTGACGGAGTTGTTCGGGGTGTAACACGCTCTACCTGCAGGTGTTGGAATTATTGCCCTGCTGAAACGGACGCTCCATAAAGACTGTGTAGTGATGGTGAAGCAGTTTCGTCCTCCTCTGGGATGCAGCACTCTGGAGTTTCCTGCTGGTGAGTTACCCACAGTTGTGTTAGTTGGTTTGTTCACGCTTTTTTTGAGGCCTGTATTTGAAATGTGGAATGTCGTTTGTTGTTGTCTGTGTGCGTAGGATTGATTGACGAGGGGGAAACTGCGGAGCTTGCTGCACTGAGGGAGCTGAAGGAAGAAACTGGCTACAAGGGCGAAGTAGTAGGAGTCACACCAGGTCCTTATTCACACACATGCTGTCCACTTGATTGCATTAGCTGTATCTTATCTCTGTGCACTGGAGAGATTCATGCACACATTACTCATGTTTATCTAGGTGAAATACAATGCAAGTGACTAATTCATGTTATTTACTTGATCTCAGTGACCTGTCTGGACCCCGGTCTGTCTAACTGCACCACCCAAATCGTCCTGGTCAACATCAACGGAGACGAGGCGGAGAATATCCACCCAACACAACAGCTCGGTGAGAAGACTGACAGCGCTCATCATCACACCCTGATTTAATTGTTTACCTTCAGATGCTCTTTTTTTCTCTCTCCATTCATTTGCTCACCTCTTTTAGTTATTCTACAGTATGTGTGACTCATTAGCGCCACTGGTAACCCAAATCAAACTGAAACAAACAAGATATTAGGATTTTGGTAAATCGTCCGAAATGAAAATGAAAACGTCTATAGTTCATGACTACTGTACTACAATGTATGTTAAGAATCCATTTCTCTGTAAAATACAAAAAACAAGTTGGATAATCTTCTTCTCTTGTGTTCTTCCACAGCTGATGGAGGTGAGTTAGGTTTCTTAATTTTTCAGAAATATGTTTCTATCATAAAGCAAATCATCACACAAGCCTTTGTCCTTTCTTCACAGAATTCGTTGAAGTCATTCTTCTACCTCTTGATGAATTCCAGACCAAAATAGATGGTGAGCCTGCTACTTTCCCCTCACTATATGAGCTTGATTCAGTCATTTGAAGCATCTTGAACACACTAACTTGGCTCGTTCGACCCCTGCAGATCTGCTGAAGAAAGAAAAAATCATGGTGGATGCCAAAGTGTACATCTTTGCCATGGGGATGGTGCAGGCTTTCTTTAAACCGAGGGAGCTTCCCATCCTGAAGCAGTGAAACTATGTTGAAGATAGGAATGAGAGGAGGAAATAGTCTTTTTCTGTTACACTTGGTTCCTACACAGGACTGAAAATCTGGATTTAAAAGGATTTGTTCTCCAAATTATTTTACGAAATTTTATGAAAAAATGGTGCCTTGCGGTTGTAGACCTCACGTCAGCTCATGTGTTTCTATGAAGTGTAATGACATCTATTTAGAGCGTTTAAACAAATACGAACACAAAAACCTTGAAATCAAGCTATGAAATGAAATCCTTGGATCTAGAACCTGAGAAGGAGCCCTGTTGACACTACAAGTACTGGACTACGTTTAGCTCTCCTCCGTACGGAGCTGCTACCACACACCTCAAAGGCCTGAAACGTAACTCTGGTGGCCAGTTGTTTCAGGCTTTAGTCATGTATGCCTTAAGAAACTAACAGTAATTTCCAGCTTTTTAGGAACTCGTACGATGAGATGCAGTTTGATGTCTTTTTTTAACGATTGGTAACACTGACAGATTGTACATTCCTTACATAACATACTGTTTGCTGACAAAAAAATGGGAGACAGAATCTACCTCGACGTGAATTCTTCTTCTGGATTTTGTCTGAAGGCATCCTGGTAATAGAGGGAATTCACTCTTAACATTAGAAAGTGTGTGTGTTGATGTGGCTGATGTAATAACAGTGTTAACAATAATTAATAGTTATAGTTGAGTTTTTTTTTAATGCCATTGTAATGTACAACTGAGGTACTGTATTGATAATTAGAGTAACTGAATAATAGGAGATATTTCATGCTGTGCCTCCAACCTCATTAAGGTGCAATCAACTTGACATTGATGCTGTACTTACCATAGCAACTAAAATAACTGACCAATGAATAAATGTGTTTTTCTTTGTTCTTATCTGAATCTTTGTCTCTTTTTTAATCTGACAGTATGGGGTAAACTCTTATAGAGTCTCTCTATAGCGGACAGGCTTGAGTGTGTTAATAGCATCGGTGCGAGTGCTTTGCTGGTGGAAGTGTGGTGAAGTCAGGCAGCGTGTCTGGTAGAGGAGGAGAAGGATCCTTCTAGGGGGAAATTCAGGTGTAAAACCAGCAGAGCGAAAGTCGCAGTAAAAAACTAAGCAGAAACTACGTAGAATTCTAAGTAGAATAAAATAAAACTAAGAATATAGATATATAATTATACTGTGTTTGATGAGTATTTTAAGTCTTTAAGAATAGACTGTTGCAATATGTAGACATTAAACACAGTATTATGCACACTCAGACATGGAAATGTATTTCCAGTAGGGCTGAGCTCCAACATACACCTTTATAATGTACTATTGGGTAGTTATATTATGGGAACAGCATCAGGACATATATGTTTTATTCTTTAATGATTATTTAAATACCGGATAAATTCCCGCAGTGACTCCAGAAACGCTGATACAGTAGGTGGCGGTATGCGCCTGTGAGATCATCTAATAAAAGCACGGGAGAAGAAGAAAGCGGCGACAACCGACCAATCGCGTGGCGTCTTCACCAACACAAACTTCACTCACTAATCATAGCTAGCAGCAGCTTGGAAGCAAAACAACAAATACATGACTGAGAAACAAAAAAAAAAGCTGTGTTATCGTTGAAAACGTTAGTTATGATTAACGGGGGCACTGCTTGTAAGTTTTGTACGGGGTGGTTGCTGGAAACGTGGAGGGAAAAGTAGTGTTAGCATACATATAAATATGCTATGTTAGCATCCGTCGTTGTTTACTAACTACAGCTAACTAGTAGCCCCCCACACCTTAACGCTTCCTTTGTTTTTGTATGACGACGACATTTCTGCTTTTACGGATGCTCACAGCGCGACGATGGAGATGTCATCTAAAGGTGAATAAATCAACATGGTCAACAACAGAGAAAAGTTAAACCACAACATGTAACCAGGAACACGTAATGCAGTGAGTTGTGTCCGACATAACGTAGTTCGAGTCGACAGTAAAAAAAAAAACACAAGTTCGTAGTTTTTATAGCAACTAAAGGACAAATTCAATTCTGAACCGTGAACGCACCACTGTGGATGCACTGACAATTTAAATGAATCACATTGTGTACGGCCAGGTCTGTTACAGTTGTTTCTGACTGCTTTTCCAGGAAGAGCAAAGAGGAGGCATCTTAACACAGAAGCATGTGTCGCGCTGGGCAGTACTTCAGAGGGAGCTGACCCCCTCACCCAGCCTCGCCCCTTGAACCACAGGTGGGGCAACCAGAACCCCAATAGGTGGCTTTACCCCAACACACCCACGAAGAGAAACAAGTGGGGTAATCTGATCTCTACTACACACATTTTTTTCTGACAAACATTTGTGTTATCAAAGTAAGGTTGAAGACAAGTCATGAAACTGCATTTAAATATGTAGTTGTCATTTTCAGTCATAAAATCAAGTCACTGAATCTTTCCCTCACTCTTTATACCATTTGTATCTGCCTTAGAACGTCCGGTCTCTGGCCAACAGAAGGGCATCAGTGAGTTCTTCAGTGTCACAAGAGTCATCAGCACAAGTCCAAATAAATCCTCCCAGCCACGCTTCTCCACACACAAGAGCGGACTCAGTGGAGAGCTTTTTCAAAGACATGTGAAAGAGGAGGAAGAGGATGACGATATTAGCCTCTTAGCTGCCCCGTTGGTGCCAAAGGCAGAGGAAGATGTTGGGGATGGCAGCCTCTTAGCTGTTGAAATGGTGCCGGAGTGTGGAGTGAAGGAGGAGGAGGAGGATGATGTTGATGACGAGAGCCTGTTAGCTGCTGAAAAAATGCCAGAGCCTCAGATAAAAGAGGAGGCAGAGGATTATCTTGAGGGAATGACGGCAGAAATGTTTGGGGACGATGACGAATTTGACCAATGTGATAATTACATCGAAGAAGAGGAGGTGGAGGCTCTGCCTGATGCTCACTATGGGCTCCTGGGCAGCAGCAGGGTCTTAATACATCCCCAGGGCTGCATGGATGACCTTCCAGAGGAGGTGCTTAGACAGGTACTAAGCCTCCTGCCTGCCCAGGATCTGTACCGCAACGGCAGCCTCGTCTGCCATCGCTGGAGGAACATCATCCTGGACACCAAGGTTAAACAGATGGTTATGTTAAGTCGTATATTAGCTGCATTGTTGTATGTTTGAGAGAAATAAACTGTGTTGTTGTGTGTTCCTTTTCACAGTTTGTGCCCTTCAAGAAACAATACTACCGATATGTGATGAGAGAGAAAGAGACAGTTCTGGAGATCTCCTCCATCTTAAAGAACAGCAGCATATTAGATCCTGCACTGTCACAGCACAGCATACGAAACCTTGTTGTGTAAGTCTACATTTCTTTAGTAAAGGTATCGTTTAGATTTCTGCAACACAAAAAAGAGTGTTAACATAGTATATAGGATCAGAGTTCTAGATAGATACTCTATCTTGCTTTACAAATTCAGAAGGAACATTTTCAGCGTCCAACAAAAAGCATAAAGAAACACCAGCATGGCTAACACATAAAGTGACCTAATATTTTAAGAGTTGTGATGGCCATATGCAGTTCTACAATCCCACATGTGCGTAGGAGGGTGTAAATGAGCCTACTAACAACAATAGTCAATAAAAACTGTAAAAACTATCAAAATAATGAATGTGTCCATAAAGAGTGGTTAAGACATCTCTTGGAGTAAAATATCTGTTTTGGTAGCTCACAGTCAGGGTGAGTCAGCAGCCATGTTGTGGGCCGTGGAAGTGGAAGTTGGGGAGAGGTTAGAAATGGTTGAATTCATTTTCTTGTTGCACATATTTGTCTGTTGTGGCTAAATATAATTCCTGTATATGATTTTATGGGAAGGCCGGCACACTTTGTTTTAAATGTTAACTGCAATAATAATTCTGATTTTGTGTATGTTTTGGTCAGTTTAATGGCTCAGCATAAGGTCGGAGAGCGGGTGAGACCGGAGTATGTCCTGGAGTGTGTTAAGAAGCATCGCCTGTTTCCTCAGGCTGAGGCCTCCATCAGATTACGTATTCCTGAGGTTCAGAAGTGCTTCAACCTAGGAATTGAAGTATGTCTCACATAAATACACAAAAGTTCTCTGGTAGTCCCTGCATCTCAACTAAAAATCTTCACCTCATTCATGTCTAATCTCCAGGGTCCCAACCCATACGCAGCCATGTCTCTCATCTTGATCTTAAGCGAGGGTGTTGGTGATGTGCAGGACTTGGTGTCTCTGCTTACCAGGTGCTTGTCGCACACCGCCATCACAGAGTACCTGAACCACATGGCCATGATGCTGCTTGCTTTAAAGGGGAACAATATCCAGATCAGCAACAGGTTAGAGCTGCAACTGTCCACATTTTAAATTCACACATCATATATAACTTCCCTTCAGCCTCCCTGTGTTTTTTTTCCCTTTTTCTGCCTCCTCAGGGTGCACTACAACATCTACTACGTCCTTCACCTGATGGAGAACGGCCCCTTTTCTATCAGCTCTAGTGAGAGCAGGTGTGTTTATCATTCCACATTTCTCATAATGATTGATGCACTAAAGGTTCAGTAGGGTGAAGGCGCTCACATTCTGTTTTTTGAGAATATTAAGAAGCACTGAATCCAGTTTCTTCAAGTCAAAAAGCTTTTAAGTTGCATTATGTTTATTTGTTGCTATAGCAGATTCAAATGGCTCAATGCATGAAAGACAGTGATCTGACACCGCCATAGTTTTCAGATACTGCTTAGTACAAGCAGTGCTTTCAATGTTTAATTTAAAGTCAGGTTCAAGTTTTGGATGCAATAGAGAGTTTCCTGCTATCATGGGGTAACCATAGACTTTCCTTGTTTGCGCCACATCTTGTCTGTTCAGCAGTATTTAGTTCTTCAAATTGACACTTCCCGAGTAATTCCACACAGGAAGTGATTGTTCATGTCTTGTTTTTTGGTTGCTGTAGTATGAAATGTTTTTGTGTGTGTGCTAGGTGGACTCAGATTCAGCTCACGGGTGAACAGCAGCAGATCCTCAGCCACGACATCCAGCCAGGCCATGTGGTTAAGATCATAGCTTTTGCAGGTAGAATGAGTTAATAGTGTGACGACAGCTGCTGCTCGCCTGACATTAGCTGTTCAGTCTACAATCATTTTCCCACCAGTGGAGTTGTATTTTGGAGTCGGTGTATGGAGCTAACTTAGATTAGTATTTTCGAATATAGGGCCACATATTAATGATTGTTTGTCTCTAAATCTTAAATATGCTATTTTGAAACAACTAGACCTGCAGATGTGAAAGGTTAATGATGATACTTTTGATGTAATCACGATGTCACATCTGAAAGTTCAGTGCTGTCTGTCGCAGGTACGGGGAAGACAACAACGCTGGTGAAGTACGCTGAGCAACGGCCACACCTCCGATTCTTGTACATGGCTTTCAACAAGTCAGTGGCCCGCGAGGCACAGCGCCGCTTCCCCAGCAATGTGGACTGCAAGACTGTCCACTCGTTGGCGTACAGCTGTGTTGGGAGGAAGTGAGAACCCAAGTTTTGGCTCAGATAGTTCCAGCAGTCATAGATATGAGTTTTTGTGTTCAAAAATACAGACTATAGACAAAATATTTATGATTATTAAATAATTATGAATCATTTTGATATTAAATCTCTGGTATAAATTACCACAGTGTGTTTTTAGTTATAATTATAGGCTGAGCTACAGCACCAAGTTAGTCGGACATTTGTGGTCTCACATGCGGCTCACCCAGATGAAGTCTGGAGGCGTTCAGGGTTCCAGTGCATGTTTGAAAACAGCTTTAGACTCACTAATCTCACTGAAGTGTCCATGAACACACATGCTTAATTGCTCACAACTTCACAGGAAACAAATTAGACAAATTTTCCAGTTGTATTAAGAGAATTCTGAAGAAACCACAAGCAGACGCTAGATGTGGTGGAGGAAGGAAGCATTTAACATGTGACAAGCAGTGAGTGAGCAGTGGGGTTTTTTTTTTCTCAGGTTACATACTGGCCACACAACCTTATTGCTTAGTAAGTTTGTTGTGGCTGCATTCAGCACACTTCTCAGCAAAAAAGAATAATGCCCATGTAATATTTAACATTACTATGACATTAAGGTAGTGAAATACAGTGCTCTTTGTAGTTAAAATGCACATACAACAATGTTTATCAAGATGTCAGATGTCATTAAAGTGAACTGACAGGGACGTGAAGCTGATAAGTGGTAAAGCTGAAAAAGCTATACTGTGTGTAAAAAATCTGTTTTTAAACCAAAAAAAAGTCCAAAATACTGACACAGAGTTTAAATTAAAAGTAAAGGTCAAACTTAATTTAAATCTGCTGGAAACTTACCGCATTGACGTCTGTTTCACCACTAAAGGAATCTGTGTGGTATGTCTGGAGTTTCCAATTTCCAAGCCGCATCACCTGTTATGTGATTGGTTTCTCCTGTGGCAGGTATCGTCAGAAGCTGACCTTTAACCTGAAGCCTTTCATCATCAGCTCAGTCCTTCCTGAGGGGCATGGTGGCTTCACCAAAGCCAAAGTGGTAACCACGACTCTCAATGCCTTCATGGCTTCAACAGACTCGACCATCACCACCAGACACGTGCCCAGCACCCACATATCCAATAGTGGCAACAGGCACTACATAGACGAAGGGGAAAAACGGGTATGAACACATTCATGTCAATAAATAATGAATACTGTAGAGCTACCTGTACATATTAACTGCACATCTCTTATTGTGAAATTGTAGTTGTTTGTCCAGGATGCACAGAAGATCTGGAACAAAATGAAGGATGTTAATGAGACAGCTGAAGACGCCTACTACATGACCCACGATGGTATGTTAGTTGTACATGAGTGAAATTAATATAAATATGAGAAGAAACTCTGCACTTGTGGTCACCATAACTTTTAATTCCCAGGTTACCTCAAGTTATGGCAGCTCCAACAACCCTGCTTGTCTGATCAGTACCACGTCCTTTTCATAGACGAGGCCCAGGACTGCACTCCCGGTAATGAGACAGTAGCTGTTAGACAGTCCTGTGGTAAATGTACAATAGTGATTATTTTAATAAATGTTAATAAATGCAATAATGACGTATATTGTTTCTTTCTTTCTTTCCAGCCATCATGGACGTGATGCTGTCTCAGCGCTGCGGGAAAATCCTGGTTGGAGATCCTCACCAGCAGATCTACACCTTCAAAGGAGCCGTCAATGCTTTGCACACTGTGGATCACACACACATCTATTACCTGACACAGGTACACACAAGATG
>JAUBNQ010000015.1:3670266-3686866 GCA_032353495.1 Ctenopoma kingsleyae | reverse complement strand
CAAAGTAAGATTTTACTTTTATCTGTTTTAACAGTCATTGTACTTGAAATATGTGGTGGTGCACAGGTTCAAAAGAGTACATATGTTATCTGGGCTGAAGCTGGTTTTGTCAGCGAGTGCTATCTTGTAGCAGGCGGTCTGGACTGCTTCAGTTGTGGGAATGCAAGTAAAAAGAGAGGTGACATCATAAGATACCATGGTTGGAAACACCATTCATCACATTAACAATGCACAGGACTTTGTCAACAAAGTGCAAAACTTAAACTGGACACAGATGAAACCATGGTATATTCAGTCCAATGCAGTGAGGAATGTACAGATCTGTACATAGGAGAAACTAAACAGCAGCTCCATGAACACATGGCCCAACACAGAAGAGCCAAAAGGGTGAAACGTAGTTAAGGAACCAAAACAAGTCCAGTTGCCATTGAAAAACCTTTGTTTGAGACACGGCTTCCATGGTTGAGATCCTACTGAGTGCCATACTGAGGGATGAAATACTATATTAACAAGTGATCTGTAACAATTTATTGCTATGAATCACAATGCATGTATGCACATAAACAATGAATACAATAAAATTTTTCACTTTTTTCACTTCTTGTCTATGATTATGCTGGTACGATTGCGTCACATTTCCAGTCTCGACTCCTAATTTTACATCATAACTATGTAGGACAGGTGGGTTAGGGTCCTTTGCTCATATACACATTCAGTAATACAGCCCAAAATACGTTTGGCTCCAATGCTTCAATAATATTTCTTATTATCCCAATTTGATGAACCATATGGTGCAAAGTTTTTCAAACACTTTCCATTAATGAGGAACCTGATGATGGTGAAAGTTTGACACCTTAATCGGCCCCATAGTGACACTAAAAGGAGGACGACAGTAGTGTAAACCAGCGCGGTGCACTGATGTTGATGGGGTCATCCGGCCGCTGGGCGGCGCGAGAGCGGGACACGTCGCCAAAGTGTCGTCGACTGCCGCGCTTAGGTTTGTTGTTGTGTCGTTAACTTCCGTCACGTCCAGTGAGGACGAACGAGGAGCTTTATAAATGTGCAGCTAAACGTTTTTAATGTTATAGGCATCGTTTTAGCAGCGGTAGGTCGAAAACCACTTCAAATAAACGACATTTTTTGTTAATATGCTTTGCTTAGCTAGCGGCAAGTAGCAACCCAGCTAAGTAGTTATGTTAGCTTTCGCTTATGTTAGCCGGTTTCTTTAGGCCTGCTGGGTACTAAGCTAACTAACGTTACCTGCTTGAATATAAGTGATGAACAATGTGAATAAGTCGTTGTATTCATTGAGAGAACCTCCCCCGTTTATAAAATGTGAAGTGAAGCACTTTTTTTCAAACAGTCTGTTGTTGAGATGCAGACTCACTTTCTGTAAATACTGCAGAATGAAAGGATTCATCTGACGCCAGGTTAGATTGAGTTAAAGCGAAGTCTATATGTGTTTGTAGGTAACAGGAGCGATGTCGTTGTATGATGACCTCGGTGTGGCTGCGAATGACACCAAGACCGAAGGATGGTCTAAGAACTTCAAGCTGCTGCAGTCCCAGCTGAAGGTGAAGAAGGCTGCTCTGACTCAGGCCAAGGTAGGACTTATGTCAAAATCTGCGCCCCCATCTGGTAATGTTTCCTCCAATTGGTTATAGTTACACGTAGCAGAGTTAACTGGTTGTGCAGTATATGTGATTTACCTTTGTCCTTGAAGTTAATATGAAAAAGTTTCAGCATGCAATACAATAGCAACAAGACCACACAACCAAAATGTGCATACTCAGTGTGTGTTTGTGTTTGTGTAGACCCAGCGGATGAAGCAGGCCACTGTCTTGGCTCCTGTCATAGATCTAAAAAGAGGAGGCTCTAGTGATGAGCGACAGATCACAGATACTCCGCCACATGCTGCTGCTGGACTCAAGGTCAGTTTTGTACAGTCATTGTTTGTGAAATCCAGGTCTTCTTAGTTTATAAAATCATTAGAATATTAAATACTGCTTGATTTTAAAAATCAAAATTTTGTAGCCAAAGATGCAGGGTGAAAAAAAAGTTATAGTTATTATATAAGTAATAATATGATACAGAGTAGTGGATAGGGTTTTTTGATGCACCTGCACAAAGACTTGATGTTTTGTTTGCTAAAATTACATTTGAATACCTTTTAAAAATTAAAGTACATTTTAAATTATTAGTGCACGTATCTGTGCATACTGTCTCTGTCTCGCTCTCATATTTTGGACTTGCCCTGTGTGTGTGTTTTGTTGCGTCAGGATGCAGTGCCCAGTGGTTTTTCGTCTGGTGATGTGCTAATCCCGTTAGCAGACGAGTATGACCCAATGTTCCCCAATGATTACGAGAAGGTGGTGAAGCGACACAGAGAAGAGCGACAGAGGCAGAGGGAGCAGGAGCGGCAGAAGGAGATAGAGGAGAGAGAAAAGTACTGGCATGCATGTTTAATCTGCTCTAACCGCAATAAAAAAAACCATACAGGGATTACACATGGGAGAATATAATGTATGAGACAAAATTGTGCAGATTAACACAAAGACTCTTGAACAGTTGACTCTTTTCATCTTAATGGATACAGGGTTTGGTTGCCTGTCATCATGTAATGGTTATTGTAGGAAACTTAAGAAAGACAAAACTCCTGTGTTAATATGGAACTTGGTGTTTTGCAGGATGAGGAAAGACAGACACGATGGTGGAGCTCCAAGTGGTTTCTCTCGTTTCCCAGCAGCAGAGGGTGACTCGGATGAGGAGGAGGAGTACGAGAAAGAGCGGAGGAAACGAAGTGAGTATTTCTTAATACTTGGCTTAAGGTTATTGTTTTTTAATATGTATGTAGGACTTTATTAATAACAGCATATACCTGGGATGTTGGTAAAATAAGTCTTGAATCTCAAAGTCAAAACTAGTCTTGTTCAGATCATTTAGTCATTTACCAACATCTGCTTTCAAGTCAGAGTGTATCTTCACTTTTAGAAACTAAATCATTTGTGGCATTTCTCTTCAAACACAGTCTGTGTGTTTGTTTCTCCCAGATATGGGAATGTTTGTCTGCTTTTGTTAGGTCTGAGTTTTAGATATATGGGGCACAGA
Source organism: Ctenopoma kingsleyae (assembly GCA_032353495.1). Taxonomy (NCBI): domain Eukaryota; kingdom Metazoa; phylum Chordata; class Actinopteri; order Anabantiformes; family Anabantidae; genus Ctenopoma; species Ctenopoma kingsleyae. Next base: position 3,683,758 of record JAUBNQ010000015.1, on the reverse strand, counting down.
CTGATCAACTGGTTTTGTGTGATGAGGCGACACAAAACTATATAAACACATAAACATCATTGAATTATATGATTACACAGTAACATAAAAATGTCTGAGACCATGCAATCAATTATGTTTCAGTTAAAACAAAAACTAAATTTGACTCTCCTTCTCTTTCTCAGGTATGGGTGGAGCAGCCATTGCTCCTCCTTCATCACTTGTGGACAGAGATGGTAAGTTTGATGATCTGGTTAAAACAGAATTCTGTCAAATAAGAAAATGAACAAACAACATGAATGACAGGACATAAATTATGTTAGGATTTGGTTACGTCATGGAAAATAAGTCTTATGTGCCTGAATTTTTTAGTGGAAGTTTGGTTGAGTTTTCCTTTAACTTTTCAAAGAGCTAACTGAGCTCTGTAGCCAATGTTAGCACAGATCTCTCAGTAAGTTTTTATTGCACAACAATCTTGGATGCACTGGAATGAATTTGAACCAAACTTTTACAGACAAGCTTTTACAGTGGTGAGCTGCATGTGAGAACCAAACGTCCAGGTCAGTCAGCTCAGAGATTACTTGGACTTTATCCTGTGATCCCCCTAGTACAAAGTCTGTGTACTGTCTGTGCGAGCCCCTTTGTGTATACAGCAGCTAATAGTCTGGGGGATTCACCGCGAGCAAGGGGGAGTTCTCTTTCAGTTGATTTGCTTAGCGCAACACCAGAAAGTATGGGAGATATTTGCCATATTTTCTGTTGTATCAGGCTTCTCTCCTTAAGGAAACTGGAGTTACAGACATTACACATCGTTTCTAATGATGTAACTGGCTCTACTTCGATGTACTGTAAACAAGACACTGTAATTTCTGTGGCATACTTTTTGTATCACACCATTCCTCCTGCACGCTCCACACAGTGACCCCAAGGTGGGCGGTGATTTTACAGGGAGCGAGGAGAGAAGCTAATGTAGGAGAAATATGATCTCTCTTGTTAATTCCAGTCAGAACTCTGGCTGCAGCATTCTGGATTAACTGGAGGCTTTTTAATGAGCTATTGGGACATCCTATCAGTAATGAATTACAGTAGTCCAGCCTAGAAATAATAAATGCATGGACTAGTTTTTCAGCATCACTTTGAGACAGGATGTTTCTCTGATGAAAGAAGGCAGTTCTGCATATCTCTTTTATATAAGGGTTAAAGGAGATATCCTGGTCAAAGATGACTCCAAGATTCCTCGCAGTAGTACTCAAGGCCAGTGATATGTCATCTAGGGTAGCAGTGTGATTAGATAAGGTGCCAAATATAATAACCTCTGTCTTGCCTGACTTAAGGAGTAGAAAATTACAGGACATCCAAGCCTTTATGTCTTTTAATCAAGCTTGAAGTTTGATTACTTGATTTGTTTCACATGGTTTCATAGATAAATACAGCTGTGTGTCATCTGCATGACAATGGGAATTTATAGACTGTTTCCTTATAATATTGCCCATCGGAGACATGTATAAAGTGATTCTCCAGACTTTGTCCAGAGTGCATATATGAAAACGGGTGGAGAGAAACAAGCCTGCATTTGAGATACAAATAAATGGCTACAGTGTATGTGGAAGTTTCTCTAGCAGAGAGCAGCATGTCCACAACATTAGCACCTACAAAGTAACACAACATGTTACTCAATTGAAACATTCTTCAGACATCTTTTTAATATTGTTGTTCGGACAAGAGAGATCTGATGTTTGCTTGATTATTATCTTCATTGTCTCCAAACTGCTAGGACTTAATTGAACTATAAAAACTGAACATCTAGTATTTATAACATGTTTACAAAGACTAAACCATCTAAAGTGTTTATTATAAACTAAGAAGAATAGAAACAATGTAGAACCGAGAATTCAACTGAGACACTACGTACATGTCAGGAGTGATTTTTCTTTCTTCGTAGGATCATCTTCATTTTCGTATGAGGATGAAGGTCGTCCTTCCAGAGGTGCGAAAGCCGCAATCCCTCCACCTATGTATGAGGACTCGGACCGGCCACGTTCACCACCTGGACCAACCAGCTCTTTCTTGGCCAACATGGGGTTTGTGGACAACACTCACACACACGAAAACATCAACTATTTTCTAATTCATATAGACTTCTCAGGTATGAAAGAGTGTTTGCATATTTGTCACACTTAAAATGTTCAGAGCATCAAACAAATTTAAATATTAGAGAAAGTTAACCAAAGTAAACATAAGAGTTTTTAAGTGATAATTTTATTTATTAAGGAAAAAAACTATCCCACCTACATTAGCCCTATGTGACAAGTAATTGCCCCCTATTTAAAACATGAAGTGACTGTGGTTAATCGCGTTTTTTAGACACCTGAGTTAAATTTTATTAGCCAGACCCAGGCCTGATTACTGCCAGACCAATTGAGAGCGTATTATCCACAAATGGAGAAAACCTGAAACAGTGGTGAATCTTCCCAGAAGTGGCCGGCCTACAAAAATTACCCCAAGAGCGCCGCAAGCATTCATCCAAGAGGTCACAAAAGAACCCAGAAAAACATCTAAAGAACTGCAGGCCACATTTGCCTCAGCTGAGGTCAGTGTTTGTGACTCAATGATAAGATAGAGACTGAGCAGAAATGGTGTCCATGGCAGAGTTCCAAGGCAAAAACCACTGCTTGACAAAAAGAACATAAAGGCTCGTCTCACTTCTGCCAAAAAACATCTTGATGATCCCCATGAGATTTGGAAACATGTTCTGTGGGCTGACAAAAGAAGTTGAACTTTTTGAAAGGTGTGCATGCTGTTACATCTGGCGTAAAACTACTCTAGCATTTCATGAAAAGAACATCATACCAACAGTCAAGCATGGTGGTGGTAGTGTGATGGTCTGGGGCTGCTTTGATGTTAAAGACTCATTGCCTGTTATTGCAAATGCTTGATTGCAGTTGTTGCCGTCAAGGGTGGCCCAAACAGTTATTAGGTTTAGGGGGCAATTACTTTTTCACATAGGGCCATGTAGGTTTGGATAGTTTTTTTTTTTCTGTAATAAATAAAATCATCACTTAAAAACTGCATTTTGTGTTTAGTTGAGTTACCTTTGCTTAACATTTAAATTTGCTTGATGATCTCAATAATTTAAGTCTGACAAATATGCAGAAACATGAAAAATCAGGAATGGGCAAACACTTTTTCACACCACTGTATACATATCTAAAAAAAACTGTAAACATGTTTTGATGATTCTTACGCAAAAGCCTGACAAAATCACACAGTAAATCACAGTGGTGGCATTAATATAGCAGAAAATAACCCTTTTAAACTCACTGTTTCTCACTGTCTGCACACACAGAGGTACAGTGGCCCATAAGATCATGCAGAAATACGGCTTCAAAGAAGGCCAGGGCCTGGGGAAGCACGAGCAGGGCCTCAGTACAGCGCTGTCTGTAGAGAAGACCAGCAAAAGAGGTGGAAAGATCATTATAGGGGACGCTGCAGAAAAGCGTAAGTAGCACTTTTTGAATTTTGTTTTATTTTCTTTTGTAAAGGTTTTTATTTTGTATAATATACAGTGGCAAGAAGAAGTAAGTGAATCCTTTTGGAATTACCCCAATTTCTGTATGTATTTAAGTATGTCTTAAAAATATGGTCAGTCTTCATATAAGCATGAATAATCAACCTAAATAATGACATATAAATTATTGTATTGTCATTCCAAAAGTCAGAGTGTAGGTTAGCAAATCAAGAGTCCAGACAATGAAACCAGGTTAGAGGTGTCAGAGCTGTTTTCACCCCAAACGTCCAAAGAATATGTCTGAAGCACTTCTGTAAAGAACAATGATTCAAAATTCCTCTGTAATGCAGATCTGATCCACAGCTACAGGAGATGTTTGTCTAAGTTTATTGCTGTCTGCGAAAAGATTGGCCCGTTATTAAATCCTAGGGCTTCACTTATTTTTTTCCACCATGTTTGTCTACTTTAGTAACTTAGATGAAGATGAGATCACGTTTCATGATGATCAAAAATGCCTCACTCTGTTGTCTTTGTCTGATTGTTCACCTCTTCACTTTGTTTGCTTTCAAGTTATTTTTACCTGTCAACTACAAATGAAACATGTTGTCTACAGTGATGTTACACTTCATTTCAGTGTGTCTAGAACTTGCATTAGTTTTTAGTTGCAACAGAAATGTTTTTATGTTTATTTTTGCTCTACATCTGTGACAGAGTGACATGTCAGTAGTGCCATTTTCAGCCTCAGTTTTTCTGTCACTCTGCGTGCACAGTTTAGTACTTTTTTGATTGTGTCTACATGTGTGTGTTTCTTTGTGTGACTGAGCAGCAGGGTCAAGCCAATCAGGGGCTGCTGAGACTTCAGGCGGAGGCTCTGCAGGTTGGCTTCCACTCCCATTTTTTCTCCCATTTCCATATTATTTCTAGAAGTGTGTTTGCATGTGTCTGAGTTGTGTGTTAAGACATGACATGGTGGTGAGTTGTTGTGCATGCTTTTCTGCTGGTTGTGCATTAGTAATCCATCACTTTGCCAATGCTGTAGCCTTCAATCATTTTGCAACTTTGAGTTTCAGTTCACTTTTGGTTTTCTTTGGGAATTTCACTGATCTTTGTTTGTGATAAAAAGGGTTTTTACCTGTGGCATGTTTGTTTTTTGTAAACTGAGCTGTCAAGGTCCCTCATTTATTCTTTTCCAAAAGCTCTGCTCTGATTCAGACTTGCCTCCATTTGCCTAAAGTCTGAAAAAAATATGAGTTTTGCATTGTTTTCTGATTTTCTAGTTTCTGCTAGAAACTGAAACAGTGAAACAAAACTAAAACCACATAACACATTTTATCACAATCTAAAGGAATAGGTCGACATCTTTCTGGATGTAGTGTTTCTTGCAGCCACTAGATGTCATGGTTGGATGTCGGGCCTCATTCCTGCTTAAATTTCAGCAAAACTGTGAGAGTAGTACACAAGTATTTTTTAATCAGTATATTATACTTTACAGAATGTTTAGATGACATTATTGCCACTTTTACCATCAGTTGGAGGGATAAATAGATAATATTTGTAACTTTTGCTTGAAAAATTGCTGAAACATTTAATTGATTTCACATCTGATTATTCAAAAAAAAAAATTTCTAATGAACAGCTAATCCACTAATTTTCACCTCTATAATCTGTATGTGTATATATTGCAGAATCCCTTTGAGCAAAGCATTCTGCTGCTTTAGATAATCCAGGAATGTTAACAGTGGTATTGTACTTTTAGAGTATTTTTTTTTTTCAGCAGCATGTACAACACAAAAAAGTGGCAGTTTAAAGTATGCTGAAAACAGCCAGCCGTGACAACTGGATAAGCAGATATCTCACTGGATCAACAACCCGCAGAGCTGTACTTTTCAACAGCATTTGAACAGAATGTGCTGAATTCTTTCATTTGTCACATTTATTGGAACAAGCCAAACAGTACAGATAAAACCTATTGTTACACTCCTTGAGCTGCTTCATCTGACTGACCAGCTGGGAAAAAAAAAGTGACCTTTTGTGTCTGTTTCCTTCCAACCAGTCGACTCAGGCAAGAAGTCCGAGGCAAATCCACTCACAGAGATCCTCAAAAACCCAACCAAAGTGGTCCTGCTCAGGGTACGTCTGTGTGTGCAGGTTTTATGAATGGCATATATATACATTTTTACACACAAAATAATGGTGAAAATATTTCAAAAGTGTGATCTGTGTGGATAAGTGTGAATTGTGGAAATCGGAGTCAGAAAATAGAAACCATAGAAGAGTCATAATAAAGTTGTACATGAAGCATAAAATTTCGTCTGTCTATAGTCAAGTTAACAGTGAGTCTAACATGTATGTGTTTGTTTTGTAGAACATGGTGGGCCGAGGAGAGGTGGATGAAGACCTGGAGGGAGAGACAAAAGAAGAGTGCGAGAAATACGGCAAAGTGGTGAAATGTGTCATTTTTGAGGTGAGACACCTGAGATAAAGGGCTGGACTAGATTCATTAGACATGATCAACAAGACAAAAGGACAAAAACACACTCTGCTTCTCAGATCGCTGATGTGCCCGACGATGAAGCTGTCAGGATATTTCTGGAGTTTGAGAGGGTGGAGTCAGCCATCAAAGGTCAGTGTTTGTTTCAGTGCTTTAATTCCCTCTTCTTTATTTTTATTTTTTTGAAAGTCTGAACATTTCCATCTCTACAAGGCAGCATGTATGTCTTTATAAAACACCTGCATAAGGTCATGTTGCCTCAAAATGGGTCAGAGCAGCAGGAAGATCATAAAACGGAAACATTTGTTGTCACTGACAACAAATATCTGCATTCACTGAGGCATTTAGATTTTTTTCCTTTAAGCAGTTTTTTCATGGTGGGAGATCAACTTCATAGAGTTGCATCACTTTCTTACCACCATTGTATAACTGCTCTAATAATGTGGGTGAAAGTGTGTCCCATTATAAATGGGTTGGCCCAGATCAGAAACAAGGTGAGACTCGACTCCCTGCGGTGTTACATCATATGGCCCCCCGCGGCACCGGCAGAACCGCGCTTACATCACAGTGCTCAGAAAGCAGGACAGACGCTCAAAGAACGAAACAGAGCGCGTTGCGCTGTATGGTCTGTTTCTACGCAGATGATCACACATTTTACTGCCTTTTACAGAAAGGTCAGAGGTCATGACCCTGTCAACTATGAGCTTAGTGCTGACTGAATCAGTCTCAGGTTGATTTTGTTCATTTCCCATGGTCTCTAAGTTAACAGTCATTTTAAGTTTTTTTGTTTGTTTGTTTGTTTACTGTGGTTTTTACTGCAACATCTGAAGCTTGGCTTTGTTTGAATTTGTTTCCTGTAATGCAGATGGATGGATAGTTATGTCTAGAGCAGCATGTAAACAAATGCTTGAAATTACTCAGAAACTGGGAAAAAGTTGGGAATGTTTCAGCATTTGTGAATTTCTAGCTGAAGGTCAGGACAACACTTTTTTTAAAGGAAGGTTACTTTGGAGTGTGTAAGAACTCGCTCTACAGGACACTGTGTACTGTATATGAAGGTGTAAACAGCCAACAATCCTGAGGAACTATATGTTCTTCCGCTTTCTCAGAATGTTCTAAGAGCCAAAGCAGAAGTGTTTTTACTTTCTGGGCCTTATATCCCTCATGCTGTTCTGGTTGTCAACAGTTTATTCCACACTAATCAGTAACAGTCTTTAGGTTAGAGGAAACCTGACCTAAATTGAAAGCACACATTTGAACTGTACGTTGATAGAAGACACTGCTTCATTTTGTTGTCCTTCTTGGAACAGACTAGACAGAACATAGCTCCTTTTTCCACAACACAAACAGAATATAACAAATACTCACATGTTGACATTTGATTTACATTTTCATAATTATTTCCTGTTTTAGTTGGACTTGAGGTTTAAATAGAAGGAGTCATTGCTCATACAATGTTCTCTTCTTTTATGTAGTCACTCCATTTCTTCTGTCTGCACAAGTTGATTACAAACCCGGTTACGGGAGCCGGTGATTTCCACAAGAAATCTACCTGGGGAAATTAGGTTTCCCTAATCTCCTACCCTGACTACTGGATTTCTTGTTTAGATGACACTTAAGAAATCAGCTCACTGGCAGAAAGCCAGTTGTAATGGGCTGTTGAAATGCATGTAAACACACTTTTTGTGGACTACAGGAGACCCCACACCCCCCACTCAAACATACACACATGGGAAAGTGGTTGAGGGTGTCAATAAAATCAAGTTCCTTTCAGTCTTCGTAACAAAAGAACTGTCATTGCCCCTTGACACCTAGTGTAGAAAACACATCAGAGGCCAAACAACCCCCCCTCAGTCCACACAGGACTCAGTCTGTTTGCCAATCCATCTAGGAAGAGATGCAGAGCCATCCAGTCCCAATCCCCAAACAATAGCTGCTGAGGGTTTTAGGTTAGACTCTCAGATTCACCACAGCCCTTTGTCACACCTTGTATAAGGAAACATGTATATGAACTGAATTCTTTCATTTTTCTCATTACTACTTTGTACAGTATTCATTTAGTCACAAATTTATGCCACTGCCACTTACTAGTAGGTCTGTTTGTCCTACTACTAGTCTGTGATACTAATTGTGTTGTTAAAAGGTTTATCTCTGTCCGTGGGTACCGTCTGACCTCAGCTGTTTATCTCCTCTGCAGCTGTGGTGGATCTGAATGGACGTTATTTTGGTGGGAGGGTCGTCAAAGCCTGCTTCTACAATCTAGACAAGTTTCGGGTTCTGGACCTCGGCGAGCAGGTCTGACGTCTCTCCTGGCAGCTCGATGGACACACACCATCTACCCACTTGTACATAAACCTTTTTATACTTCCTGCTCAGAACAGTGTCTGAATGTAGTGTTGACGAATCCATGTTGTAGATTTTTTTTTTTCTCCTGTGATGAAAAATACCTTTATGTCAAAATAAAGGTCTTGTCTAAAAACAATGCTGAGTTCCATGTTTTCTTTGATGTGTTCATGCAAATTGTTTTTGAGTTTAACAATTTAAAACTTTATTATTATTCTGTTATTATTCTCTGAAATTCAATGTTAGAAATGAGCAGAGACATGGTGACCAGGCTACACTTGTTTTTCAGCTTCAAGATGTGAAATATTTCATCCTTTTTAACCACTTTGTGTCAAATCATAAATAAAACCTGAAACCTGCGCACATCCTGTTGTGGATCAGTTCACAATATCCAGGAAGCCTAGTTTCTCTCTGAAATTTATCTGACATAACAGGCTCCACAGTAGTGGTAACACTTCCCCAGGGCCCTTCTTAACTTAGCCCTGGTGGATTGTGGGAAGGGGGCTGGGACTCTGAACACCCAGCCTCATTCAGAACTTATGTAAGTGCACCAAAAGGACCCTGGAGGGTCCAATGAAAAATGTCAGCGGGGATCCCACCGGAGCAGGTTTAATTCAGATCAGAGAAACTGAAACAAGAAGAGAGACCCATTTAAAAGATGGGTGGTGTCATTCATACTGCGAGGGTCAAAGGTCAAGGGAATAAGTGTTAATGAGAAAAGGTTCAAGGACAATAGCATGTTAGAACAGCTGTGGAAAGACTAAAATATCCTGCTCAACTAGATGTTCATGTATTCATATGCAAAAGGTATTGGCCAAAGTAGAAGTTCAATAAGATTAATAACAATTTCCCAAGAGCACAGTTAAGTCTTACCTCATACTTTTAGTTTTAAAAACTGAAAATACGAAATACAATACAACAACAATACACAGAGATCTTTAAAGCGCTGAAATTCTAAATGTGATTTTGAATGAAATCTATAAATGTACAATAATCTGTGCCGAGTTTCAGGGTCACAGCAGGTTTGTTGTGGCTGTGAGTCTGTAGTAGTGTGTATGTGATTGTGTGAATGCAATGAACTGATATCTCCGAGGTAAGAACAAACCTTACTCCACAGTGACAATGTTTTGGTCCGATGCATTTAATCCATCTGGAAACAAACATTTAAATTCATTTTACAAATTTTAAACATTAAACATTTTTAAACTGCTTATGTAAAAGTACAATTAATGTAACGATGGATGCAAAATGATAATTACAGTATTACAGAGAATGAAACAGTAATGTCTTTTGAGTAGCTCATGTTTTTTGTTTTTTACAGTATCGTAATATGAGCTGCATTTTTTTCTTGTAGCTGTTTTAACTAAGGTAGCAGTGTCAAATCTAGGGGTCATGCCATCTTGGAAGTTCAGATCTGTAGGGAGACAAGGTCACAGGCCAGAATAGTTGGTTTAATTTCTAACCATAAGGTATGTTTTTATATAATATAAAATATTAACATTAGAAGTCACAGCAGTAAATATAAAATAGAAATGTAGCAGAATAAAATGTGAATGTGGTGGAGTAGAAGGATATAGTAAAAAAAAAATAAAAAAAATTCTACAATAAAAAAAACTACTGTGTATAAAATGACCCTTCCATCATAGTCCTTCCTGTTCTGAAGAAGAAAATGATTCAGTGCTGGCATAACAGCAACATCCGGAAATTTGAGGATCCATACAAAGAGGGTTGATTCCTGTGTGTGTGTGTGTGTGTGTGTGTTCTTTGCTTGATGCTTCTTCATTCACTTGCTGGTGGTGTCTTATAAGGAAAATGTTGATGCATTTAAGAAGAGAATGACATTATGCAAATACACAGCTCATTTTCTTTAAAAAGTCATCACTGACACATCATCAGCTGGATCTGAACACTATATTGCTGTGTTGTATTGTAACGAGAGGTTTTGATCCTGCTTCCCGTAGTTCTAGTTTGGGCAGTAAATGTAATGAATGGTGTTAAACTTCACTCTGTCTTGTCTAGATAAAACTATCTCACTGCTTCCACCTGAAAAAAGCCCTCCAGGTGACATCATCCGAACTGAACAGACAGATGATGTCACCTGGTGGCTCACACCGCAGAGGTTTTAGACTTGTTCGTCTTGCTCTTCCAAAAGTCTTCAGGACACACATTAACGCCTCTAGATGTGCATATCTGAACTGAAAAGACTTTTAGCTGGAACTAGAGAGATCTGTTTGATATAGAAAAGGCAGAGAGAAGTTTCATACCATTCACACAGACGTACTCCCCGAACTGGAACCACAGCAAGAAAATTCAGAATTTAATGAACCGCTAATATTGAAATGTGTTATATTACTGATTGGAACAGGGAGTAAATTTATTTTTGCAGCTTATTAAGAGCTATGGAAGTTTTCTAAAGCTTGTAGCATGCCTGCATTACATATACAACAGCCTTTAAAAACAGGAAAAAGATTTGTAATCATAAACTCATTCATCTAAACCTCATTCATAAACGCTATGTGCCCAGAGATACGTCAATCAAAGTCAGTTTTATTACAGACTAGAGGCTTAATCAAGTGTTTTCTTCACAAATACGGTTTTAATTACCTATTACCTTTGATTACATAACTATTTTTAGGGGTACTAACAAGCAGCTTGTCCTCCTGAGACAAAATACCATCTAATTCACTGTCAAACTCTCAGCATTCGCTACAGTATGTGAAAGAAAATGAAGACAACTGCTTTACTTAAAATAAAGAATGAATTTGTAAAAGCCTTATTTATTGTTCTGTCTGTCTCTGTATTGAAAATAAGAGTTTGAGTTGCAAAGTTATAATCTTGCTGTCAAAACTGCCCCTGTGGTTCTGTAAACTTTATCTAAACTTTAAAAAGTGGTTTACTATCAGGAAAAAACGGACATAAAATCACGTTTTCCTTCACAGCCAGCTGAACGCATTTCAGTCTGTGACACGTCTCCTTCAGGTCATAACGATCATAACTTGATTTGATCCACTTTTCTTTAAGATAATAATTAAAGCTACAGTGTAGTTTGTAAAGTGTTTCCTCTGTAATCCAGCTTTCTGGAAAGTGTGTGTCATTTGGATTAATGACATTAAATAAACAGGAGACCATGACTGACATGAAGAATCATGTCTTTGGGAAAAGGTTGGACAGAGTTCAGGGTGTTCTCGATGTGCATGTCCAAACTGAGGTAACAGAGGAATTTCAGTACACTGCAAAAAGCTGAGAACCAGGAACCACATGTTTGCAAGACAGTAATAATTTTTTTTTTCTGTTGCTGCTAATATATGATTGTTTTAGGAAATACTGTACTAATGCTGCTGGAAAAAAAGTGTCAGTTCACTGAGTAAATCTTCACTTCAAAGGACTTTTTAGAGAGAAGGATTTCCAAGAACAATACACCTAAAACAAACAAGTCAGTGCAAACAGAATGAGGTCATGATAGTGTCAGGAACAAGCATCATGCAAGGATTCTGCTGCAAAAGCTTTCAGACTTTTATATCTTATATTTGAACTATTTTGCAGACTAACATCAGCTGGTGTGTGTGTGTGTGTGTGTGTGTGTGTGTCCTCATAAGAACTCCGTTTGCAGCATGGTGTTATAACATTCAGGCTGAATTTGCAAACCGTCGTCCCTTCTATGCAAAGATGCGGGATTAAACAACATCAGTTGATAAAAAATATCTGCTTAAAATAATAATATAAATACTATATATTAAAAGTGATTTTGAAGAGCCACGCCCTTTAAAGCCTGTTTAGGATAAAGTGGCATTATATGACTCAACAGGTCGCAAAAGATCAACGGGTTTCCCAGCTGTCACACACACACACACACACACACAGGGCTATATTTAGTAGGAAATGCTGAGCTTATTTTTATTTTATTTATCAAGGAAGTCTGCCTTTCCCACATTCCCTGCAAAGGTCTGAAGTATGTTTCAATTGAAACATGCTTGATTGGCTTTGTAGTGTTGTCGCCACATCACTATGAGTGTAATTATACCCATTATGACTCAGTGGGGCAGCCCGGCGTGAGGAGAGAGGTGATGTGAGGATCCGCACGTCTCCAGCCTGCATTTCAGACGGAGCAGCAATGCTGAGGCATCCAGATCTGAAGAAAGTGGCGAAAACGTTTAAGAGACGAATAAAAGTCGCATCACTACGACACATGCGGTTATGAAGAATTATTAGTCTAGTCAGAAGCATTACAATTTTTGAAAATGCAATTTCATATAACATAGAAATAATAAGTATTATAAGATAATGCAATAAGAAGCCGACTGATGGTTAAAAGTATCCTGAAAAACATTAATATTACAAACAACCGCTACTTTAATGAATAGGCTAACTCATAGAAAATACAGTCTTTAAAAAAAAAGAAATTAATTGATGTGATTTGATGTTGATCTCCAGTAGTGATTTACAGCAACACAACAAACTGTCTAAACATACAATGAACTGAAATGTTAAAACAAATCAACCAGTTTGTCTAACTACTTTAAAAAAAAAGTGAATTATATTTATATTTAAGTATAATAAACACAGTGAAAATATTAATTTAAACAGGAAACGTAACCTATTTTTTTTAAACGCATTCATAAAATAACTTACAAGTAATAATAATTTTAGACAAGGCTGCACATATAATATCATCCTAATAAAACATATAAATATATTCCACAGTGAGGCGCTGTGTGTGTCTGTGTGTCTGTGTGTGTGTGTGTGTGTGTGTGTACATACATGTGTGTGTAGCTTTCGTCATCTCGGTCACGTTGTTTCCCGGCCGGGCGGGCGGGGTTAAATAGCGGATGTGTGCCGCACACCGGCAGACAAGCTCAGCTCAACGTGCTCGCTACACGCTCTGATACAGCTCGGTTCACTGCAGCTGAACGAACGAGGCTCAAACACCGGCTCTTTTTAAATTGTTCTTTAACTCCGGGATTTGAGAGACTCGGTTCCCTGTACTGTGCCCTCTTCAGCCTCTAAGGAATGCCCAGAGAGTTGACCCAGAACAGGATCCAAAAGATCTGGGTTCCCACTAAAGATGGCAAGCCGGCACCTCGGAGAGGTAAAAAACAATATATTAATAAAATAGTATCCCTTAGGATAATTTAAGTATTATACTTTTGTCTGATAAATGTCTGATAATCAGT